>OVBE01005954.1:0-20064 GCA_900406425.1 Iberis pinnata
ACGTAGTTATCCTAGTTAACCCAGTTAACCCAGAAATCTTCTTTTGTTCGCGAAAAATCTAGAAAATCGACAACAGAAAACTTTAAATTGCAAAGAAATGAGTTGAAACCCGAAGAAATCGCGAAAATAAAGAGGTGGGTTTGTAGTTTTTGTGATGAAAGAAAACAAATTCGATTTTGGGCAAAAAGGAGACAAATAAATTTTGGTTTGGTATAATAAATTGGGTGAATTTTTGATTTTAGGTTAAATTATCCAATTGCAATTGGGTTGGGTGGGTTTACCCAATTTTTAGTGTGGTTGGGTTGGTAATTTGTTGAATTCATTAAGGGTAAGAGAGTATTTTATAATATTTTCGAATTAAAAAAAAATTAAAAAAAGAAGAAATTTTATAAGAAGGTCTTGTGAGATTTTTTTTTAAATTGGATGGGTCGTATGAGGCATTCCTCCTAAACCAACACCACCAACCCACCTTAATAGGAGGTGGCTTAACTCAACCCATATAAATTTTGAAATTTTACTTCTAAGCTTAAAACTATATTATTTAACAGCATAATTGATAATATTTATGTTTATGACAGCATTTGATGACCAGAGAGTTCTGGACCAAAGTCTGTACATCCTCATGGCAAGACCCAAACTATGTCATATAACTTTTCTTTGAAAAGCAGACTTCTCCCAACATGAATCGAACATATAACGTTTTACACTCTTTTTTTTTATAAAAACCTCCCACACTCTTACATTTTTAGAATCTAGAGGTTTAACCACTAGACCACCTCATCGTTGGTAAATATGTCTATTATTATGAATCATTATCTTCCACATATATTTTATTTTGATATATTTTTTTATTCACTTTCCGAAGTATTATGTAAGCTTCAACATATATAAGTTTTTACAGCAAAATAAAACAAGTTATTAGTGTTTAAAGTTAAGCATTGACGATATTTTAACTCTTAATTTAGCATTGTTCGTTAATTTTTTTTTTTTTAAGCTTAGACTTTCGCCTGGTCGAGTTTAGTTTCTGTTAGTTGTAACAGAAACAGTGAGAAGGAAAATGTAGAATATGTTATTTCCATTAAAATGTTAGGTGCCTTTAAGGTAGTGAAGAACTTTGTAAGCAGCCTTGAGATGGGAAACCTTTGGTGAAGAAGAAAACTGACACAATTTGTTCACAGCATAAGTGATATCAGGCCGGGTGATGGTAAGATACACCAGCCTAGCAATAATCCTCCTGTAAAGACTGGGATCTTCAACAAGAGGTTCAGCTAAGTATTGAGACAACTTAACACTCAGATCCATAGGAACTATAGAAGGTTTACAAGCCAACAAACCAGTCTCCTCAAGTAATTCCAAAACATATTTCCTCTGACAAATAGAGATGCCTTTACTGGATATGGCAATCTCCAAGCCTAAAAAATACTTCAAAGCTCCCAAATCCTTGAGCTTGAAAGCTGCCTTCAAACCAGTGAAAACATTCTGAACTGCAAAATCATCATTGCTAGCCACAATGATATCATCCACATAAAAAAAACAGCCACAAATTTTCCTCATAATTCTTGATGAACAAAGTGTGATCAGGTTGTGATTTTCTAAATCCAAGATCAACCAAAACAGTGCTAAACTTCAAAAACCATTGTCTAGATGCCTGTTTAAGCCCATACAAACTCATCTTCAGTTTACACACAACATTAGGTGGTAAGACTTCCCCCTCTTTAGGTGTATACCCCTGAGGTAATTGCATATAAATAATCTCATATAGCTCTCCATTCAGGAATGCATTAGAGATGTCAAGTTGAGTGAGACTCTAATGTTTTGCAGCTGCAACAGCCATAAGAGTCTTCACTGTAGTCATTTTGGAAACAGGAGAAAAAGTCTCTACAAAATCAATTACCTCTTGCTGAGTGTAATTTTTAGCAACAAGACATGCTTTATATCTCTCCAAGCTACCATCAGCCAATAGTTTCAGTTTATAAACCCATTTGCAACCAATAGCACGCTTGCCAGAAGGTAAAGAACATATATCCCATGTGTGAGTACTCTCCAAAGCTACCAGCTCTTCATTCATAGCTTGTAACCACTCATCAAACCTTTTAGCTTGATGAAAAGATTTAGGTTCAGGATTAAGAGTTAAGGCACATATGAAATATTTGTAATCTCCAGAGAGATTATCATAAACCATATATGAACCCAGAGGATAAGGAATGGGAGACTCTGTATGATTACAGAAATAGTCCTGAAGGTAAGTCGGGGGCTTAGACTGTCTCTTAGATGTAGTGAAGAAAGTTGAGTTGTTGTGACTCTAGGAACAGCAGAAGTAGGAACACTCATTGCTTTGTTCTTTAGCAAATAGAAAAATTGTCTCATGAAAGACCACATTTCTGGATATAGACAATTGATTGGACTCCATATCCAGTAGCTTATACCGTTTATATCCAGCTGGATATCCCAAGAAAACATAAGGTTTGGACCTTGGCTGGAACTTGTTTCTACCCTTTGGATAAGAAGAACCATATGGCAAACAACTAAAAACTTTCAAACCTCCATAATCTGGTTTCTTCCTAGTAAGAACTTCAAAAGGAGATATGTTTTTAAGCAGAGGAGTTGGCAATCTATTGATGAGGAAAATAGCCATTAGCACACATTCTCCCTAAAACTCCATTGGAATGTGAGATTGAAACATTAGTGATCTTGCCACATTCAAGATGTGCTGGTGCTTTCGTTCTACCAGAGAATTTTTCTCTGGAGTCTCTGGACAAGAGTGAAATGCAGCAATCCCTTTCCTCTTATACAAATCTAGAAACTTCAGTTATGGCGCATTATTTGATCTCATAGCTTTGATAAGTACGTTGTATTGAGTCTCTATCAATTTAATGAAATTAGGAAAAATTGTGAGTACCTCAGCTTTAGTTCTCAAGAGATAAATCCATGTAATCCTGGTGTGATCATCTACAATGGTGAGGAAATATCTATATCCTTCAATTGTTGGTACAGAAAATGGCCCCCAAACATCAATGTGCAGTAGATCCAAAGGCTTTTCACAAATATTGTTCTTGGAAACAAAGGTAAAGTGTTTCTGTTTGGAAAGTGGACAGATATTACAATGAAAATTTCCTATTCTTTTGTTTAAAACCAAGTACATCTGCAAGAGACTCAACTTTTTCCATAGATGGATGTCCTAATCTATTATGCCAAAGTGTAGAATCAACAACTACATTCAAGTGAACTTCAGTCTGTAAAATAGAATGTGACAAAGAAGAAACATCCAAAAGATATAGGTTTGCCACTTGATCAGCCTGTCCAATCATCACTCCCTTAGTAAGATCTTGTATAACACAAGAATCTGGATAAAAAATGACACGACATTTCAAATCTTTGGTCCACTAACTGATACTCAGAAGATTCATTCTGAAATTTGGAATGAAGAGGACATTGTGTATCATAACATTCTCATGAAGTCTCACTGTCCCAATTCTTGCAATGGTAATTCCTATACCAGCAGGCAATGTGACATATCTATCCACAGTGGTAATCAACCTATCAAACAGATGTTTATCATGACAAACATGATGAGTAGCTCCACTATCCACCACCCAAGATTGAGAAGATACCACATTCCTTGTACTTCTCATGATACCAATAAATCATAATGTAGAAGAAGAGAATGTCATACCAGGAAGAGCAATGATAGAAGCATAACTCTTAGAAGGTCCTATATTATAAGCTTTCTGATCTTGTGGGAATTGAAGGGCATTGAAGTATTTGAGAACACATTGGGTTTGGTCTTTAGAGAGAGTATTAACCAAACTATTCATTGAGGATGTAGTATGATCATTTGCTGGAGAGAGTGAGACTTGAGAAACAGCTGATTTTGGTTGTCCATCCTGTGGTTTAGTCTTGTGTTTGAAACCAACCGAATAACCATGAATCTTATAGCATTTATCCACAGAATGACATGTGTATCCGCAATGTGAACAAACCACTTTAGTCTTTTGATTCTGATTTGTTGAGGATTGGACTGCATTAATGGATCTAAAGACATTTTCTGGTGCAGATACATGAAAAGCATTGGTATTTTGAATTGTGACAATACTCTGTTGATTGTAATCTTGATCTAGAAGGTTGTAAATCTCTTACAATTATGGTACATGCTTTTTCATAATGATTTGGCTCAGTATAGTGGCATAAGATTCATTCAATCCTGCCAGAAACTTTATGATCTTCGTATGCTCAGCTTTTGTATCCATTGATTTGCAACATTCACACATATGACAGATCTTAGTACAACTAGCACCATCTAACTCATCCCATAGATTCTTCAAACTCATGTAGTAGGTAGCTAGATCCATTGTGCCTTGTTGAAGTGACCAGATTTTTTTAGATAATATACGATCTTGGCACATTTGTGATATGAAATCTGGCTAAAAGATCGTTCCAAATCTCTGAGGCATCATCAAAACGAAGTGTACTCTTATAGATTTGTTTAGACACAAAATTTAACAACCACGATTTAACCATTGAGTTACATCTTGACCAAATCATGAACATATGATCCGATTCACTTGGACGAGTAAGAGTACCATCTATAAACGCCATTTTATTCTTTGCATCTAAAGCTATGGTCATCGCTATCTTCCAATTATCGTAATTCGTACCATCTAGAGTTTCATGGATGATCGAAATACCTGGACTATCGCCGTTGGTTAAGTAGAAAGGGGAATGAATGTTGTATGGTGAGATTTCAGAAGAATCAGCGTCAAGATTTATTGTTTTCCGAGTTGTCGAAGCTTTAGTTGCTCTTCTTGCTGATCGTCTGACATTCGTGAGCACTATTGTTGATGAATCGCAACTCAAGAACAAGAACAATCACTGTATCGAGGTGCGAGAAACTTGATTTGAGCTACTGTGAGCTCAAATTGAGGAAGAAAAGAGAATCGCGAGCTAAGATTGAAGAGGAAAAGAGCATTGCATGAGGTTTGAGCCTCATTGCTCTGATACAATGTTAGTTTTAACAGAATCAGTGAGAAGAAAAATGTAGAATCTGTTATTTCCATTAAAATCAATCAACATACAAGAGTGTTCTTTTATACTAACACTCAAATAACCAAAACCAGTTTACACTATACTGGAATACAAAATCAATTCAATTCATTATCTAATAGTTTCATGTGACTGAATTTTGTTAGTCATAGTATGTCGACTATTTTCTGTTTTATTTGTAAATTAATCGGTGTCATATTAATTTTTCAGATGAAAAAAAGAAGAAGCGAGTGACTAAATATCACGCACGTAATTTTGCATATATAGTGGATACGTCCGGTTGTTTGCATGTGCTCAAGGTGCACATGCATTAGACCAAATGTTTTCATATTTGGAAACAATCCTTTCTATGTAGTGAAGTGTGGATTTCCTTTTATGGATCGTCTGACATTGCCCTCCCTTTTATACCGGATCTTGTATGTAATAATGAAGCCTTAGTTGTCTTACCATTGGCAAATGATTTATTTATTGGGTGAATTTGAGAGATAATCATTAATAGGTTCAAAATTTAATAACTAACCAATTACAAACAATATTAAATTTCCAACAACTATATACAACTCATATCTATTATCTACCTTCACTCTCTCAAACGAATCTGTTTCTCTCTCTCTCTTCTTTAAAAAAAAGAAATTAGGAAACTCCACCCTTTTAATTTTATTTTGCAAATTAAATCATATAAATTCAAAACATAAAATTACAAAATGTCATCTAAAAAAACATATATTGTTTCTAAATTTAATATTATTAACTTTTTTAAAAAAATTGACTTATATTTTTTAAAAAAGTGAATAGTGACTAGTCGAAGGCATCCAAAAACATTGGATCGGTACTGTTAGTAGAAACTTAATGCACTTTTAGAGAGATCGACACCTCAAGTGACCTATTCTAGTAACAAAGCTACAATTTGTTTGTTCACTGAAAACAAAGTAATAAACTAAAAAACATAGTTTACAACCACTGACAAACATTACACTACAAGAAAGATTTAAGAATCCGACCACCATATTTTGGTCGAAAATTAGTCAAAAAATATAGTCGAAAATTGGTCGGAAAAAAGGGTAATCGGAAATTGGTCAAAAAAAATTTCCGACCAATTTCCTACGATATTTTTTCATTTGGTCGGAAATTGGTAGGAAAAATTTTCCGACCAGTTTCTGACTAATTGTTTAAATTTTTTTTTAAAAAATTCAGAATATTCTTTATAAATAACAATATTTTAAAAATTAAAATTCTATAAAATCTTTATAAAATATAAAACCGATAATCCTAATTTCATAACCTAAATAATCTATTTACTTAAACTTACATAATTCCGACTAAATTGCGGCTAATTCTTGGATTAGTCAAAATTTGGTCGGAAATTTTTTGAATTTTTTTTTTTAATTTCTAAAAATTTTAAACTATTTTTATAATAAATAGAGAAAATTAGAAAAAACGGATGAAATTTTTTAAAAAAAATTCCGACTAAATTCTGACCAATTCTTGGATTAGTCAGAATGTGGGCGGAATTTTTTTGAAAAATATTTTACAATCTTTTATTTTCTAAAATAGTTTTAGTAATAAAGAGGAAAAATTAAGAAAAAAATAGATAAATGTTTTAAAAAATTCCGACTAAATTCTGACTAATTATTGGATTAGTCATAAATTAGTTGGTATTTTTATTAAAAAATTAGTTTTTTTAAACGAAATTTGAAATAGACATATTGGAAAAATTAAAAAAAAAAATTAAATAATTGGTCGGAATTTATTTTATTTTTTATAAAAAAACAATTAAAATTTTTTAACGACGAAAATAGAAACATTTTTAAAAAGTTCCGACCAAATTTTGACTATTTCTTGGATTAGTCAGAAATTAGTAGGAAATTTCCGACTAATTACCGACTAATATAGTTTGTCAAAAAATTCCGACCAATTTCTGACTAATCGGACAATTAGTCTGAAATTGGTCAATATATCCTCAAAAAGAATTTCGACCACATCTTTGGTCGGAAATGATGGTCGGAAATGTGTATTATTTCTTGTAGTGTTACAACTATAAGTTGATACTATGCGTTATGCACGAGATTAACTAGCGCATGATTAATTTTAATTTTTAAATCTAACTTTACATATAATAAAAAAATTTATATAAGATGTATATTTAATTATAAGTACAATATATATTACGTTAAAATCAAAATATTAAATATTATAATACTAATTATATATTTTAGTAAGATATAATATTTAATATATTATTTTGAATATATAATTAAAAATAAAAATAGTTTACACATAGTTCCATTTAAATATTTTATGTTTTTATATTGTCATATATATATATATATAATTTTATTATATTTTTTTTTACATAAATGAACAATTTACGAAGCTCTTCATTTTATTTATATAATTAGATATATGTTTTATTACATGGATAGTAGTCATAAATATTTTAAATTGTGTTTGGCAACAAAGATAATATATTTATTTCTTGTCTTTTTATCTTTAATGAAAAAATTTTATTTGTTCATTTAACTAATGACATATAATGTAATTTCAACAAACACAAGGTTAATCTTTAAAAAGTCTTCCCTTTTAATATATTTGAAATAAATAAATTTTACCTATACTAATAATTTAATAGCTTTGGATCACCATTTCAATTGTTATATTTAAATTAGAAAAACTCAACATAGAAAACGAGACAATCAAACATATAATATTCAATTTATAGTCATGAATATAAAGCCAAATTTTTTCACTAAATACAAACTACAATAATATAATTAACTTGTATTGAACACTTATTACATTGAAAATTAACATCTTTTTAACATTTGCACAATTTTTTTTGTAACACTCGTCTCTGCACTTATGAGACAGCATGTCACCATTGTTACCATAATCTTTCTTCTTTTGTAAAACCCGTATTAAAACTTGGAAAAAGAAGGGATGAGTGATAAATCACTCAGTGGGAAGATCAACTATGTCCACTGACATATAGAATACTTTCTCATTTTATACAAGAATGAACATCACATATATACCTAGATACTAGAAAACCAATAACTTGTAAGGATACAAGTTATAACAATCATAACATTCAAACAATACGAGGTTCAGTTAGCTCTTTATAACCTTTCAACTCATCTATGAGGTACAATTATCTCTTTATAACATTTGTACCTATCTGCGGCCCGGTTATCTCTTTATAACCTTTGGACCCATCTACGAGGTACGGTTATATCTTTATAACCTTTGTACCTATTTGTAGCTTGGTTATCTCTTTATAACCTTTGGACCCATTCCCGGCTCGTTAGCCATGTTTTATGGACTACACTTCACGTAAACGTCCTGCATGTAGCCAACACACATTCACATCTTATATTATAAGATCATTCATCGTTCACCATACATCATTCATCATACATTATTCATCATACATCATACATCATACTCATCATACCACATCATAAAATCATTAAGTTTATCATCATGTCATGTTGATTTAATATTCATTATTAAGCAATCATCATTCAAATCTAATAATCAAAACTAAGTCTATATGTAATGCATCATCAAGCATAACACAAGAAAATGAACTATACATCCATAGAACAATATCTGCACCTTAGCCACTTGATAAATAACATTCTATGGAACTCATTAACATCAACATTGCAGTAGCTTTAGTTACACACCTCCATATGCTATAAACCTCCAAACGACTTCTACTTCTGCATAGACTCATATTCATGTGTCTACTTCTTTTTGTTCAAATCACATCTCCACCATTCAGATCGAAGATATATGTGTCCTAAAGATCTCATCCAAATTTCTTTCCGATCAGACATCGTTTACTCCCCCAAACGTGTGATCTCTCTTAACTGGTTGCATATCTGTTATGTGTGAATACCTCTCAGTAAAACATGTATAATAACAAGAATATAACTTCAAATCAAGCTCTGCTTTCGCTAGAAGACAGAGAAGAGGAAGATCTACTAACCCTGAAAGTTTCATGACAATCATAAATCTTTCACTCGTCCTTTTATTTTGTTTTCTGAGACTGCTTGGATCTGTCTCTGCATAACTATGAAGGCTTCTTTTTCCAATGAATAATGACTGCTCGAGAAGAGTGTTTTACGGCTAGGTCTTCGCCGAGTAGGTTTGTTTCTGTCTCATCTCTCCTTCATGAGAGTCCTTTATATAGGGAAGGAGGGAAACTTAGGGGTTCTTAAATAATGGGCTTGAGATTATGAGCTTTTATTTAAACCAATTGGGCTTTTGATGAGATTTTTAAATGGACCGGTTTCTTGGGTTTGGAGTGTTATGATAATAGAGGTTTTAGGTATCAATCCCCATCATACATTATCATATCATTGTAGTATATATGAGTTATCAATCCAATCGTGTGTGATGCTAACAATCAAGATTGCAATGGTTCTTTTGAGTCAAATCAAATATAAAAATGGGGGTTTGCTAACAAGTTCTAAGTGAAATGAAAAATGCTGGAACTAAAAACGAAAACAAAAGGAAACATGCATAAGTAAGAAGGATAAATGGCAAGTAAAGTAAGAGGAAGTAAAAGAGTAAAATGATGCAATCAAAGAAAGGGTTCCTAAGGATGGGGTAATAGGGTAGTGTTCCTCCTTAAACTCCCTAAATGTCTAACATACCTCAAACAATGAGCTAATCACTAGACAACAGAGTCATAAGCAATCAAATCTAATTCCTTGGCAAATGAAATTAAACTGTATAACAACCAGACCTAACTTCCGTTAGCGAAATTATACCTAATAGGCATTACGAACCATCTACCTAAGTCAATAAGCCTCCCAAACACCTAATTCCTTAGGCTGAGATGCATATCCTAAGCATCTAATTCCTTAGGAGGGGATGCAAATCTTTGAAATCACATAGATTAGGTCACTTCAATGAATCACTTTTTGGGTGTTGAAGTGCCCAAGATCGGATCTCAACGGGTCAAATCGAAATGAGCATTAAGCGCAATGAAACAAAAGGGATATATTAAACCAGAAAGCTTAGACACCTAGGAGGAACAAGGAAACAACACTACCCTATCCCATCCTCAAGGAACCTAGGTCACTACTCACAAAGCATATGGGATGCAAAATCAGAAGAACATGAAAGCCTAGCTACTAAGGAAAACATTTTAGATCTAAGGTCAACAACTAAGAACATACTTTATAAAACCATAAAAACAAGAGAAGAAAAAAAAAAAAAAAAACAAAGATGCAGAAGATGAAGATGTAAAACATCAAAAACATCAACCCAGAAAATAAGAACTTCAATGGAACAGTAAACAAAACAGAGGAAATGATAAAAACTAAAACAAGATTAAAAGCTTCAAAACTTAAATCAACATGAACTAGATATATCAAAACCCTAATATATGTAGGAAAGTAAAGGAAAACAGAAGATTAGCATAAACTTAAATGAAATCTTGGTTTGAAATGAAGAATAATAAGAACAAAAGAGAGAAAACATAAACCCTAAGAAAACACCTAAATTGGCAAAAGAAAAGACTGTCCCCCCCCCCAAATGGAGGCGTTTTAGGGATTTATATATTGTTTAGAAAAAGCCATAAAAATCGTAAGCGACATATGAACACCTAAAGACTTATAAAATGATGCTAAAAGACTTCTAAAAACCATGAAAATACAGAGACATCAATTCTCCCAAGCTAAATCCTTGCTTGCCCTCAAGCAAATAATTCATAAGTCTGGGTGAGAGGTTTGAAAGTGTGAACTCAGAATCAAAATATGTTGCTAACACATAAATATAAATGTCCTGGCTACTAGTTCTAGAATGCAGTCCTAAGCTCATCCTATTTAAAAACTTTAGCCATACTCATCACAGTTCATCACAGACCAATTCCAACTTCCACAATGCATTCAAATTCGTTTGCCCCTTTAACATTCATTAATCAGGAACCGGGGATCAAGTCATGTTTGTTCAATGAACTCATTTGGTCAAGGACAGGTTAAAGAGTAAAGATGACCCCTTCATGCAGTGGTTAATGATTTAGAAAAAGGGTTCTCTCAAAAGGGAATGAGCTTTAGCATAAGGCTAAAGGTAAAAACACTTAGACGCATACATAAACAGAACCTCATCTACCCAATGCTAATGAAACCTAAGTTTCCTGATTCTACCCAATAAGAGTTCCTAAATCTACCCTTTTAAAACTTGAAGATCTTACTTATTCACATTTTTCCCTTTTTCATCTTTTCTTTCGCTACACTTAGGAGATGGTTTCTTTCTTAATTGAATGCTAGTGGTTTTAGGAACTTCATTACTTAGATGCTCATGGATTTTGACCTTTTTCATTTACACTATCTTTCTGGGTTTTACCCTTTTCAGTTCATTGTCATATACTTTTCTTAATCTGCATTAGCCATACTTATTTTTCATATCATTGTTTCCACAGACTTTCTACTAGCATATTCTGTTTCTTGTTTTCATTCCTCTCCTAAGGTTCTTACTCTACCCTTCCTTTTACCAGCTACCAATACCCTTTCATTCATTTCCACCCAAACCCACATCCAAAATTCAATCCCACCTATCTAATCCAAAAAGCATGAACTAGAGCTACATGAGATCATATTCCTGTCAGTTTGCACCTAACATGTTCTACCAAGCTCATTCCATAAAAGACCTGCCACTCAGTAGTAAATTCATGGCTTGAAAGAAGGCAAGGTTCAAGGGTAGGGATTCTACTTGGGTTAACAAGAGTGGTAAATGGTAGAAAATAACCCAAATATGTATATAATATCCATGAGTTCATATTCAGCACACAAACATGATAATTATTCATTCAAATTCAAGTTCTAATAGATAAGGGCAAACTTCAAATCACAACATGCTTCAGGAGATAAATGATCATACAAGTTCACATTCCAAGCAAGGTGCAGTTTTACTTCAGACTAGTTCAAGATGCATTAGAGAACTAACAGCATACTTACAAGGTTATCATCTTCCTAGTTCCCTATGCAAATGCAAATGAACAACCTATAAATCTAACATCCTAGATGCAACTATATGAACACTCTGTTTTTGAAGGATAATTTTCGAATTTTTTTCAAATTTGTATGGTTTTCACTTGCTTCATTAGTGATAATCCCCTGAATCCTCCCTCAAACCTGAATTACACAGTCTCTCTGTAACCCAAATTTGAAAATGGTCCACCAAGAGGTCATTGAGTATACTGGAAAATAGGTGTTTTCCACCCTCCAATGCTTAATTCGGGTCTCATCCTTACTCATGTGCCCCTGTTGGAGTCCTTGAATGTCAAAAATTGCTCCCAAAATAACTTTATGGGGAAAAGTCTCAGCTCTGAAGCACAGGGAAATAGGTTATCGTTTTGCAAAGAGTTGCAGACATGTTTATAGAAACCCAGTCGCAAGTAGTCTATTTCCTCAGCCAGTATGACATTGGTGTCTTTTCTAGAGTAGAACGAATTAGCTAAGATTTTATGAACATATTTGATCGCCGGGTCGCGGATGCTCGAGCTTTTGGTCCGTCCATGCTCAAAGTCGTCTGCAGCTATCTCTCCCCAAATTAACTCTACCTCCTCCGGGACATTGTCAAATCTGTTTGGGTGATACTTCAGGCAATTAAAACTGTAGAGACTCCATAGTTGACCGAAAGTTAACTTGTTGGTTTTGCTATCTAAGTCCTTAGAATTTTTAAAGCCTCCAACAGTTCTATCAGCTTCAGCTTGATAGCAATATGTAACTTCCAGAGAAGCCAGTAACATGCAAGTCGGCTTTTGGTAGGCTTCATAATTCATGGTGATCATGCTGGATATCCTCATATCCTCCAGTATGTCTTGGACTTCCTCAGGGATACCAAGGGTGCTCAAATTTTCTGTATCAGGAAAACTCGATCCTGTGAAGTCCAATTGCATCAACCTTACGTAAATTTCTTCAACTGATGGTCCGTGTGAATTGCGTGGCACTCCTCCATATGACATTATACCTGCAACGACCAATATCAAGTTTAGAAACAAACAGTTATAACCAAACTTAAAGAGGATGATTAGAGAAATCAAGTTCGTGCATTAGAAAGTTTCATAGATCCAGGAATTTAAGTTAAGTTCGAGAAAACCGAATAGTTTGTGTTTGAAAACCATTTCAAAGTTTAGAAAATTTTAAGAATGAAAGAACTGGAACCGAATTGGGCAAGGCTTAAAAACTTCGAGAGGATTTTGGAGAAACTTGAAGCGTTCACGAAATGATAAATGTGAGTGAGTAGTTCGAAGTGTTTAGATTGATGAGAAGTTAAAAGGTGAGGGACTCCCTTATATAGGCTCCTTGGTCGAAATTAGTGTGTGGTAGTGAGGAGTGGTGAGTGGAAACATGTGGGTGAGGTTCAAAGTAGTGGTATGTGGATGAGGTTTAAAAAGGGGACAAAGGAGTGATGGAGGTGTATGAGTTTTATTGGGGAATCTTGGAAAGGTGAGAGGGCACTTATTTGGCATGAGGAGAGTAGTGGGAAAGTGGAAATGCTTGTTTGATCGATTTGAGGTATATGGCTCAATGGGAATTTTTCGGCTCCATGGTGCTTGCATACGGCTCGATCGTCGTGGTTGCGGTGGCTTGATCCGTAATCGTGGCTCGAGCATGATTTGACTATTTCTTGATCAAGATCATTGAAGGTGGATCGATCCGAATGTTAACGTGGCTCGACCAAGTTTAACGCAAGGCTCGATCGTTCTTGAGTGCTTGGCTCAATCTCATCGTGACAGTGGCTCGAGCTTGCTTTGAGAATGGCTCGATCACAACAACATCATGGATCGATCAGACCTGAACGTATTTTTTGGGCTTTATCAAAGACTAGAGCTAATCCATTTCCCATTTTATCTCACTGCTAAATGCCCCAAACATATCCCTTAAGTACCTAAGACACCAAAACCAGATTAAAACTAAAATGCATCAAACATAGTACTGAAATAAAAAGCATTGAAAGTGAATATGTACAGAGATAGACATGGGACTTCCTCTCAAGTGAGCTTGTTTAAAGTCACTAAGCTTGACTCCCTGTTTTTAAGGTTAGTGACCCTGAGATGGTTCCCCAAAGAGAACCGAGCTCTTTTATGAGACGATTCTATCATCACCGTGCTGATCAATTTTGTAGTTCAGCTTCGACTCTTCATCAACATCTACAGCACGTATGATGTCTTCACCAGACATGATTACTTTGATCATGAAGTTCCTGGAGCATTATGGATCCACATTCCCCAGATTGTACATGAACTTTGTGTTGAGTAGAAACACTTGATCTCCATTTATGATTTCCAATGTTCGGGTACGAGGCTCAAAACATTCTTCGGAATTGGGAGTGTCTGAAGGTGGTTTCTGAGGTGGTATACGTTCAGGTTGACGTTTGAACTCAGGATTTCCTTTTCCTGGAACGTTAAGATTTCTCATGAATTATTCTTCTTGCCCGATCGATCTTCAGCCTTCTAATTTTCTAGGGACATTTCCCAACCGGGAAACTCCTTTCTCGATCGTCCATATTGTTCTGCAGTTTCTGAAATCTTCTTAAATGCATCGTTTTGCTCCGACTCGACCCGAACACCTAGAATCCCGAAATTCTACCAAATATGTAATGAAAACGCTTGGAATAATGCATAATAGCAAACATAAAAACCCACTATTATGCATTAAAACCGAGTAATATCAACTCCCCCAGACTTAGATCTTTGCTTGTCCTCAACCAAAGCAAGATTCAATCTGGAGAAGAGGTTTGAAATGGACCACACAGAAACTCACAAAATCTCAAAAACCATAAGCACAGTCTCAAATCCAAAACACACTAGTCTCAAACAACTACTTAGACTAAATTGTTTACCACCACTAAAATAATAACTTGTTTCCTACTCTAAATCCAAAATCAACCAAGTATCAAGTCATATCAACCAGCTCTTTAAATTCAATTAAGTTCAGATACATGCATTCTCACATATGGTATATCAATCAATTTACTCAATCAGTTATACTAGCCAAGAAAAATATGTGAGAATCAAAAATTTCGTCGCAATTCACAAATTTCTCAAGACCGTACTCATGATCCACTCTCTGTAGTTTTGTGTGTGACACAATTTGAATCATTGTGTTAAGCACATAGTTACATAACTTCACATACACTTCTTTCCTTCTCACTCCTCTGTCTAGTGTTGTGTCATACACAGTCTCGATTTGTGGCTCAGACTTAAGATGTGAAATAATCTCTACAGTGTCTGTTGCCACATTCTCATTCTCTGTTACAGTAGTCACTTTCTCTGTGGGAGTCTAAGTTATTACTTCGACACCCGGTTGTGATGGAATCACTACATCGTCTTCATACACAATAAAATTTTGTTCACGAGACCTCAACTTCTCATAATCAACCTTGTATCCAAATCAAACAAAGTCCATCCTTTCTTCTTATAAGGATACCCTATAAAAATGCATTTCGTGCTTCGACTCGCAAACTTGTCTCCATCGCGTTTCTGATTTGGCGCATAAGCTAGACACCTAAAAATTTGAATCTCACTGTACATAGGAGCTTTTCCAAAGATGATTTCATAAGGAAACTTTCCTTTGTGTAAATCACATGGTGCCCTGTTGATTAAATATGTAGCACTTAGTACACATTCACCCCAAAGCCTTATTGGTAGATGTGCTTGAAACATCAATGTTCGTGCCACATTCAATATATGACGATGTTTTATTTCTACTCTTCCATTTCGCTGAGGAGTCCCCATGCAGGAAGTCTGATGAACAATTCCAATATCTCGAAAATAATTCCTCATCTTCATAAATTCACTTTCATTATCACTACGCACAACTTTCACATGTTTTTCAAATTGTCTCAATATGAGAGCGAAAAAATACACCATAGTTTTCTCCACCTTCTTCTTAAAAACAAGAAGAAAAACCCTTACAACTCTTAAAAAATCATCCACTATAGTGAGAAAATAATAAGCTCCACACGAACTCTGTGTTCGATATGGTCCCCATAAATCATAGTGAATCATCTCAAAACACTCCTTTGTTTTATCACTACTCAATGGAAACTCACTACAACATTGTTTTGCTTTAAAAAAAAATCACAACAAGATATACCTATACTCTTTAGGTCGACCACCGACAATCTCCTTATCACGTTCTCAGAGGCGTGACCCATCCTTTAACGCCATATCTCCAGAGACTCTAAACATCCCAATTTCTTGACATGTCGAAGTCTCTCAATACCTTGTTGAAATTACAGTCGTTCTTTCCGTTTTTCTACTCCAATTGGAACATGTAAATTAAGATATTGCAATAGAAAACTTGTCTTAGCGAACACTGTTAAACAATTATCATCGATGACTTGAGATACCGAGATGATATTGCATTTTAATTCCTCCACAAAGAAAACATCTCTCGACGTTAATGATTCTGTCAATGCTACACTTCCTTTTCGATCACAAATAGTTTTAGTTCCATTAGGTAACTCAACCATACTTAGTGATACTCGATATATGTCGAACATATGATTCAATGTCCTTGTCATATGATACGACGCTCCAGTATCAATAATCCATTCATCTGTAATCTTACCAATTGGTTTTACATAGTCTGATATTGATCCAAATGATTGCACAATCCTCTCCTGCTAATCTTTTGTCAATCCCGTCATCGCTTTTGACTTAATGCGTGACACAGTCGGTTTCTGTGTGTCACACACCCGAGTAGCAGATTTTCTTGAACAAGAGGTATCGTCATTATACTTGATGTGTGATACTTCCTCTATGTTCCCCTTGACGCCTCCGTAAGTTGATTTGACCCTTTCATGTATCTTATTATTGTGTAAAAATGATTCTTGACCTGCCATTTTTTCAACTAGGAATTGAATAAACTAAAAAGAGAGATTGAAGCTACAAAGCCGCTGGTGAGAGACATGCTTATGTCTTCTCACAACAGCGACAAAGAAAAGATTTGTTTCATCCATTTGCTTATGAGCCTCGGGATCTCTTATCATTTTGATAAGGAGATTCAAGAGATCATTAAACTCAGTTTCATAAAGTTGGATGACATTTTAGTTGGGGAAGATGATCTGGAAACCATTTCCATAATGTTTGAGGTCTTTAGATTCTATGGTCACAAGATGTCTTGTGGTAAGAATATCGGTTTATGTGGATTCACATGCATATATGCAGGCTCAGACTTGAGAAATTTGAGGTCTAATTACACAAATAAAAATAGAGATCCTAACAAGTAAAATTGGTTGAAAATATATGAGTTAACAAAATACATATACTACTAACAACAATTTTTAGTTTCTTGAAATTGGCTCCTTCTATAATTCTTTCACAAATTCATCCATAACTTCTACTATTCTTGAGAATTATAAAACCCATAAAAATTATAAGGTCTAATACGTATGTATAATTCGTATATGCTTGACCCTACATATATGCATCATATTCATAACATTTTGCGGTTTCATTACAGATTCCTTTGATAAATTCAAAGGTGAAGATGGGAGGTTCGAAGAGAGTCTAGCCAGGGATGTTAGAGGATTGCTACAATTGTTTGAATCAGCACATCTCAGCACACCCTCTGAAGATATAATGGACGAAGCGCTAAGTTTTGCGAAGAATCACCTAGAGTCTTTGATTGGTAGTAATGCATCCAGTGCTGCTCCCCATCTCTTGAAGCATATGCAAAACTCATTATACATACCTCGTTACAATAACATAGAAGTACTGGTGGCAAGAGAATATATATCTTACTATGAACAAGAAGAAGATCATGACAAGATCCTGCTCAAGTTTGCGAAGCTTAATTTCAACTTTTACCAGCTTCATTACATCCAAGAACTCAAAACTCTTAGCAAGTGGCATACTCATCTTCATTCTTGTTGATAATGTCGTTTTCAGTTTTAGTTTTCCCAAATCATTCACTTTTATGGTTGCAGATGGTGGAAGGACTTAGATCTTACATCTAAGCTACCTTATATTAGGGATAGAGTTGTAGAGTGCCATTTAGCATCTTTGGGAGCGTATTTTGAGCCACCGTTTTCATTTGCGAGAATCATAGTGACTAAACTCATGACGAGCGTGATTGTTTTGGACGACACATATGATGCATATGCAACTCTTCTCGAAGTTCTGGCCGGCTCTTTCAGAATGTTTGCAAAGGTACCATATAAATAAAGTGTGTACAAGGCCGGATGAATCGCTTATTCGGTTATGTTATATATAGTCTTTATAATGTTCATCTCATAAAATATATCGACCAACGACCATAGAGATGGCTATTTGTAATGTCACAACTAATTTAAAAACTCAATAAACGTGAGAAAATCAAATATGAGTTAATACCTAAAGTAGCACGGAACTTTCATTAGTGTCCCGCTTCTCATTTCAAAATTAAAAGTTTTTGGAAGCACAAAGAAGCATCATGGACATGGAAATGCGATTTCCAAAAACTGTCAATATTTTGAAAGTGTTAAAATTATGGTGATTCCATAAATGGAATAGTAATAAAATAAATAAGTAGGAAATTTTAATTATTTTAAATATATTTTCATCTTAGTTACAAACATCAATTTAGAAAATGATTTCATTTTCATCTTTAGTTTTCCATTTTTTTAATGATTTAGAATATCATAGCCAAAATTATTTCAGTTTGATTATTATTCATTTGAAATATTTTGCATTACTTTTTTGAAAATATATTTTAAATAATTTATTTATTTATATACAAATAAAAAAATAAAGATTAATATGATATTCATAGGTTTGATAAATGTGTTTTAACATTTTGATTTTTCTTTTAAAAAAAGCAAACTCACTCGTGTGTTAAATGATAAGTTTGATGAGAATACGAACACAATTGTGTTTAGGAAGAGTTATTATAAGACTCTCATAAGAAATAAGTTACAATATGCAATGATATTTATAGATGAATAAATAAATCTAATTTCCTAATTAAGATAAAACTAAATCTAAACAATATATTTAGAGATAATGGTGAATATCCTAATCTAAGATATTATGATATCTTCGTGATTTTATTGATCTTCTGGAATCTTAAGATTCTGATTTGGTCGATCTCTACGATCTCCCAACACCCTCCCGCAAGCTCATACGTGGTAACACGTGTGAGATTGGACAAATCTTCAAAATAGCGGCTTCATATCCAGTCGTCGGATCATCATCGCAGCGTTATACTCGGCTGGCAAGTCAAATCAACTTGAACACCAAGTTGTCAATATTGACGTTTATACCCGGTCGTAGGGTCAATTTGGCTACAAACCCAGCCATAAGGTCATCATCGACATTTATACTCAGTCGTAGAGTTCAATCGGCTATAACACCCAGCCGTAGGGCCATCAACAATATTTATACTCCATTGTAGAGTCAAAGTGACTAAAACTATTAGCCATCGGATTTTTATCAATGGAAACACATCACCATGATAAAACTCGAAAATAACTCGGAATTGCGAGATCAGACATCATTATTGAACGAATATGTATAGATTCATGTTCAAAACAATTTTTTTTTTGAATAAGTCTTTGTTCAGGAAGGAAACAAGATCGAACACCATCACCTTTTTTTTTAGAAGTTTCTTTCAAAAAAAGTGATTATTGAATTGTCACTACCATTTTTGTGTGGAAGTAAAATCAAATCTCACAAAAAATAACCAAAACTGACGAAACAAATGATTTTTTTTTTTTTGAAACCAACGAATGAAAAATGAAAGATTATTTTTCTTTTAACAAAAAGGAACTTACATTGTTGGTTTTTCTTTTAAACAGCAAAAGCAAACAAAACTTTAACCCATAGAAATTGGATCAATGCTCTGATACCATGTAGATTTAATAATCTGAATAGTTTAAAAACCAACATATAACGTAGATGTTNTAGATTTAATAATCTGAATAGTTTAAAAACCAACATATAACGTAGATGTTCATCTTCATCATCATCGGCTTCCTCTTCAGCCACCATATCTCTTTTTTTTTTTTTTTTTTTTTAACTTC
>OVBE01005955.1:0-20724 GCA_900406425.1 Iberis pinnata
ACTACTAGCAATAATATGACCAGGTCGTTCTCCATGTAAGTACCAAACCTTATAAGTTGGCAAAAACCCATTCATATACAAATGATTCCATACTATGTCTATCCTAACATGATGATTATTCCGACATAAAGAACATGNTGATTATTCCGACATAAAGAACATGGACATGTTAACTTACGACTGTTGCCCCGAGGTTGTCGACACGCTAATTCCATGAATTCCATGACACCATTCGCATATTCGTCATTCAAAATATTTGTTTCCGGATTCACTCTCTCACCATCCATCCAATATCAAAAATAAGGAGGACTAGACATTTTATAACTATAAATTTTGTGAATTTGTGTGAAAAGTGATGAGTGAAGGTGTTCTGGTTATATAGAAAATTTTCTTATGGATTTCTGACGGGTTTATCCGTCAGAAATATCGAATATATCCGTTGGTAACGGCTAGTATAACGGATTGATTATATTGGTCACAATTTCCGACGGCTTTACAGAAATTCTTGACGGAATATTCCGTCAGGAATTTCTAACGGTACGTAATTCCTTCAGAAATTTATGACGGTTCCTAATTCCGTCAGAAATTCCTGACGGTCTGTAATTCCGTCATGTTTTCCGTCGGTTATTTCCGACGGATTTCTCCCGTCACGAATTTCTGTCAGAGATTTCTTTCTTTTCTTGTAGTGTTTATTTTGAATAAACCAGTCCTAGACATATGGAAGACATAGATATTCTCACTATCTAAGGGCATTGGCTTCATTTTTACTTTAAAAATGTATCTTTTTCAAAATG
Organism: Iberis pinnata; assembly: GCA_900406425.1. NCBI lineage: Eukaryota > Viridiplantae > Streptophyta > Magnoliopsida > Brassicales > Brassicaceae > Iberis > Iberis pinnata. Next base: position 795 of record OVBE01005955.1, read on the forward strand.
AAAAAAACAAAACAAGGATTTTTCTAATGGTTTTGTTCATTATTCATTCTAAGAAAAACATTCTAAAATATATTCTAATTTGTTTTACAACTTGTTATAAATAATTTCTTTTAGATTTTCAAGTTTACTAATTTTACCTATAGAATTTCTTTCAGTACAAATTAAACATAATCATATAAATATAAGTACAATAGATAACATTTTAAGTATTTTATTTTTATTTAACTAGTAATTATAATTTTATATGTAAATTTTCTGTTCAATTTATTTATTAAAGTAGTCATATAATTTAAATTTTATTTTTCAATATAATTCAAAATATTTCTCTAACAAAAAAAAATCATAATAATAATTTAGTGACTTAATGCAAATATATATACATATAAACGATACTGACTTTTCAAAATTTGCCACTTTGTAGTAATCTGACTGGACAAGAGAAAACAATTGTATAATTACAAAATCATATTCGACTATTAATTAGTTTTTTTTTTTTTTTTTGATAAAGACTATTAATTAGTATTTGACTTGACAATCATATATTCAACACATAATTATATCATGTGTATAAATTTATGATCGGTATATAAAAAAAAAGTATTAATGCAGAGTCAATGTCACGAATATTATTAACACATAGAGGACATTTGACACGAGAGCATATACAGCCGTATGTGGTGGTTTTTTTCTTTTGTCATCTATTGAATTATAATAACCGAATGTATTTTACAACTGCAGAAAATGCCAAAAAAGACCACACTAAGATCTGTTATTTTCAACTATCTTAGTTCAAAAATCCAACCAAACCGAGAGCCAGATCATGCAAATGTTGACAAGACAAAATGAGAAATTGAAACTACTAGAGCCTGATAAAGGGATCTACAAAACGAAAACTAAACACCGAAAACGAAATATCGTACACAACTCATCCAAATAAACGTTAAAACTTCTGTTTCACGTGTTTTCACTAAATTTCAGTAGACTTTTGAAATCAGGGTGATGCACTTCTAAAAAAGTGGCTCAACGGACTTTCTACTCGAAAGTTTTACCTTGACTTTTAAATAAATTTAGTTAAATTAGTACATCTCAAATACTACAAACAATTCTCTTGATGATCCCTTCTTTTAACCATTTGATATAGCTAGAGCCTAGATACAAGTTGTATAATAAGTTAACGTTATGCAAACATATGTTCATTAAACCATCCAACTAATATAAAATTGGGTGCGTGTTAGAGTAGTTGTACCCAATCGATGAGATCACATGATTATTATTACTATGAACTTATTTGTTTAGTATATCGAATCACGTTAGCTCACGGTGATATCATTGATATTTTTTTATAAATATGAAACTCAAATATGGTCTTAATACGGTGAACCAAACCTCATCTATTATTTTATAAAGATACGACCGTGCGTTGAGATCTACTTTGAGAATATTAACAGCTCGACTTGTCGACTAAATAAATAAGAAACAACTCCAGTTATATAACTTTTGCACATTCAATTACTTCAACTGCTAGTGACCGATATTATTTTCCTCTTAAAAAAAAATAAAATAGAAAGTAATTATATATTAGATATCGAACTCAATGGAAGTATACAAACTACAAAGTGTCATGTCTTACTCACGAGTTCATACAATTTTCTACGGAGAAGATATTTTGCCGAACATCATACAACATTTCAGAAAATTTAATTTAATCTTAATTGACGCTAAATTAATTAAAAAAACACTTATATAGTTATATACAAACTATATAATATTATATATGTTTTTAAGAATTTCATTCCTAAATTTTTGACCGCTGTAATATAAAATTAGCTGATAATCATCCTATGTGCATGGTTGATTTTAGTTTATGAGATATAAACTTAAATAACGATAGTTCAAAAGTATTTATATGAGATGAATATTTAAATATAAACACAACATCAATTAGTGAAAATAAATATATTAAATGTTGAAAACATTGCAAAACATATTCTACTAATTGTATATTATAGTAAAATATAATATTTAGTATATCATTTTCCAACATTATGATTAAATATAAAAGTAAAAAGTGTACATAAATTATCCAATTTATAATTTATGTTTTAATATATGATAGTAAATATAATATATATATATAATTATTTTTTATTTTTGAAAATTTAAGTCAATTAGTCATTACATGTATATATCTTTTAATTTTTTCCTTTGTTTTAAATAAGGAATTTATTTAGAAACTTTAAATAAAGGTTTTGAAGAATACTTTGTTATAAAATTTATATAATTAGAAATTTGTTTAGTTACATGGGTAGTAGTAGGAGCTATATTAGATTATGTTTGACAAAAAAAAATACATTTACTTGTAGTTTAATTTTTATTCACAATAAACAACATTTTATTTGTTCATTGTACTAGTTGCATATAATGAAATATCTAACAATCAAAAATATTAATAGAAAATCGTCCCTTTCAATATATTAGATTAAAAGGGTGTTTGGTATTGTTTGTTAGAAAACCTAATCGTAACAAACAAATAAAACATGTATTTTTGGCACAAGTCATTTACCAAACTGCTAATATGATACTCGTTCTAATATAAACTCTAGGTGCCCGCCTCGGCGGTTTATAAACATAGTAATTCTATTATATACGGTTATTTATGCGGTTAAAAAAATTCAGACGCCTATACACCGCATAATCCTCTTCGGCGCTGTCTAGGCGCCAATACGGGACTGTATAGCTTTTTTGGCAAAACAACGTAGTTTTTGACAGATGTACATTTTTTAATTTTTCAATCCAAACAATTTTTTTGGTGAAGTCTAAATGACATTGTTAACATAAGAAAAACACTAAATTTTCAACAAAACACTATTTTTCTTCTCTTTGCAAAGAACAAAAAAATAACTTTAAAAAGTATTATTCATTTTTTTGAATTTTTATTACCATTTATTAGTTATATATTTATTAATATATATATATATATATATATACTTATAAAACTATATATCTCCGTCTAACATCCGCGTATATGTTTAGACGTTAGGCACTAGTTCATAGCGCATAACGCGTTTTAGAACATTGCGCCCACAAGTCATATACCGTTCTTAAAAGAAATACTAGTCAATGTAATTTATGCGAGTTAGGAACAAATTTTTCGTAATACATAAACACTTTTTTTGTTCACCAGTTCTGCATTCATTGAAACTTAAACAATTACATAGTTCTGAAGAGCCAATTTGGCCAAACTGTCAACAACCTCATTCAAATGTCAAGGTATAGCAACAAAGGAAAAAGAATTAAAACAAACAGAGAAGTGTTTTATGTCTGCAAATACTCCAAAGAGCTCTGAGAAAGCACAAGTACCGTCGACTGCATTAATCAAGCACTGAGAATCTGATTCAAAAGTCACTTGCTTGATTCTTGAGGCAGTTATCATCTCCACCCCTTCCTTCAACGCCAATCCTTCTGCCATTAAGGCTGATCCGACATGCTTAAAGACCTTCTCATATCCTTCGGCTTCAACATTAGCGCGATTCACAATCCAGGCCACTCCTGCCTTTTGTTCTTGAGCTATCCAAGTTGCGTCACTCCGGACTATCAGTCCATGGTCCTCACTTTGTCTCTGCAAGAAAAGATTATGGTTTCCAGGGATTCTATCATTGGCCTCCAGCCATTCTTTTGCACCAATTATAGTTTTCTGCACAAGCTCTTCTACAGTAATAATTTTCTTTTGAAAAACATGCAGGTTCCATCCAGAGATTCCAAATGGTCCAAGCTGCAATCTTTGTACCCCGATAACCTATTGGTGGAAAGTAGGCTGTGTCTACCACCTGTTTCCGGAATCTATGGAAATCTGATGCATTCTTCGCGTTGATTACATTTTTACAGGGAATTTGACTCCAAACCTGAACATCAAAATTACAGTGGCAGAAAATATGTTCAATCGTTTCGGGTTCATTACATTTAACATAATTTGTCTGGATTTGCATTCCTCTTCTTGCTATATTATCACCCGTAGGTATAGCTCTGTGCAAGATTTTCCATAAAAGGACTTTGAACTTGGGGGGGGGGGATTTTAAGGTTCCAAGCCTCCCCTATCCAGTTTTTCATCGTTTAAAATGATGTAGGATGCGATTCTTCCTTAGCTTCTACTGTTGAATGATAACCAGACTTGGTTGTGTACACACCAGAGGCGGATTTGGTCCAAATTCGTTTATCATCAACCAAAGTCTTACTTGGCTTCAGAGAGTTGATTTGGTCCACTAACAGAGGAAAATTTTCAATAACTTTTCTTTGATCCCAAATTCCTTTACCATCAAGGAGACTAGAGACTCATAAATCATTCAAAAGAAGAGGAATAGGGCCAACAAGAATGGATACTTTATCTAGTGAGAGCCACGGGTCATTCCAAACGTGGATTGACTCTCCATTGCCGATAGCCCATTTGAGATTCTTCTTCAGTAGCTTGCAGCCAATGTGGATTCCTCGCCAACCGTGTGATACCGAGGAGGGAATCACACTGTTCAAAATATCCGAATCTGGGAAGTATTTTCCTATCAAAACTCGGCCAAGTAGTCCATTTGGCTTTTCCATAGCATCCAACTTATCTTTGCTAAAAGAGCTTCATTAAAAGATTTTACATCTCTAAAGCCTAATCCTCCATCTCGTTTGCCTTTTGTGAGTGTTGACCAAGCTATCCAAGACATCTTTTTCTCTCCATGTTTTGAGTCCCACCAAAATCTTGTGAGAGTAGACTGAATGCGCTCACATAGGGATTTAGGTAACAAAAACATGACATAGTAAAAGTTGGGATTGTGGATAGCGCACTCTTTAGCATTGTCAATTTACCGGTCGTGGATAGAAATCGTGAAGTCCAACTTATTGCTTTTTGGTGAATTCGATCCACAATAGCCGCAAATAGGTCATTTTTCTTTCTACCAAAATGTTCGGACAATCCAAGATACTTCCCGACTCCTCCTTCATTAAATATTCCTAGCCCTCGTTTAACTCGATTTTTAAGTGAGCGGGGTGCTTTCCTTGAGAACGTAATCGATGATTTCTGAACATGATGAACTGACCCGATGCTTTTTCATACTTGTTCAAGATCTCTTTCAAGGTTTGTACACATTTTGGTGAGGTTCTACAAAAGAACATTGTATCGTCCGCAAAGAGAAGGTGATTCACTCGAGGACTTTCTTTGGCCACTTTTATACCCCGGAAACTTCCATTTAAGTTGGCCTTATGACACAAACCCGATAACACTTCGCTACAAAGAATGAAAATGTACGGGGAGAGTGGGTCACCTTGTCTAATTCCCCGTTTGGGTATAACTTTTCCTTGAGCTTCTCCATTTAGGAGGAAAGAGTAGGTGACCTTGGTGATGCATTGCATTATCCACCCTATCCAAAGTGGATGGAAACCAAGCCTTTCTATAGCTTTTTGATTGGGTTGTACGGCTCTCTTTCCGGGTGGACGGCCCGGTTTCTTCTTCTCCATAAGATTTGGGTCAATTTTAAGGCCTGCACTATCTGCATCTCCTAGTGGGCTTAGCCTAAACTTTGCAGGCAATCTCTCTTGGGCTATAACTGTCTCAGATTCCATCATTTGTTGTTCAGCTTCTGCTAGTAGTAGCTCTTCTTCAGCTAGTTGTTTGTTTATGATGGAGTTTCGAACCAGATTTTGTGCCGTCAGCAGCAGTTCTCCATAATCCTCTGATTGTTGAAATTTTAACTTACGGGCTGCACTTTCAGAAGGTTCTGCACAAGTAGTGTATTGAATCATAACATCCCGTAGTTCTTCCATTACTTCTTCTACTACTTCTCTAGGGGCATCAACAGATGTTGTACAAGGTTCTGCCACTCTTTCTAAGGATGGGCGACGGTTATGTGCTATTTCTGCACTCTTCTCTTGCGGTTGGTGATGTCTAGTTTTGTTCCTTACAGAGGATGCTCCTTGTTTTGACCCTCTGATACTCTGATCTTTGACTCAGGTTCCATATGGTGTGTAATGAGCCGATTGGGATAAAGATGATTCTAACCTAAATTCATTCCTTCTACGAGGCATCCAAACTTGTTTATTACGTTGGTAATTATCCATATGGTTGGTTTGGTGGTTCAGCTCACAGGATCAGTCTTTGGAGTCTCTGCTCCTTGTTCCATCATTACGGCTTGAGTGGTGGTGGTTTATATCTACAGAGCTTATGTGATAGAGGTAAGGGTCCTCTCTCTCTCATACTCTCTACGCCTTGTCATGTTATCTCTTCTTTGGCCAGGTTCTACTGTCGCTAGAGCTCTATCTTTTGAGTATGCGTGACCCTTACTATCATGGTGTTGATATGGTAATATTCGTTCCTCAAAACTGGCTTTTCTGTTGGCATCGCCTTTGGTTAGTGTTAAAAGACATTCTCCCACTTCATGATTTAGTGATAAGCATTCAACATAATGTCTCTCTTGTTTTTCAAGTTTAACTCAAACTTCCTCACCATTAGTGAATTCCACAACCGAGTGCATTATTAGCAGTTTTAGGCCATTGATGTGAACTCGAATTTTCGCTGCAGAGAATGTAATCTCCACCTTCTCCACTCTACCAATATTGTCTCCGATATTTCTTAACAGTTTCTCTGTCCAAAGGTGAATAGGTAGATCTTGAACATTCACCTAGAAGGGGATTTGAGACCGGAAAGAGGCAGCAACTGTGGGCATCCAGCGTTCTATGATGATCATCCATCTCCCAAAATTGTATGGTCTATTGTCCAGCACTTTAGTAAGGTCTTCCTCTGAGGCAAATTGGAACTGGAATCTTCCTTGACTGAGTTCAGCGCCTAAAAGTCAGGATTCAAGTCTCCAGAGGTCTGCCATGAAAGAAATCACCGACCAAATCCTTTCATACTTTGGGTTCGTTAATCTCCCTATCAGAATGAGTGAGTGCTTCCCAATAAGTTCAGAACTGTCCGACATTTCTGCAATGATTCTAGCTGCTCGGCGTTGAGAGGCCGTCTGCTCATCCCGACCTCTACTGAGAATCTCCTGTTCATTTTGAAATGAATTACTCTGTTTTACTTGATGTTGTAGCTTCACTTGGTAAAAGGTTCTTCGCTTATAGCGAGACTTGTATCAGTTATGGTCAACTGTAAGATTCTCTCATGTAGTAAATACATAAGGTTGTGGTTGTTGTGTATGAAGTCAAACTTTGTAACTCATAAAAGCCTTAAAACACTTGGTCGCCTGCTGCAATAAAGTCGTTGTCCAGTGAAATGCATTTTGTCCTGCAATAAATGGTCAAAAAACTTTAGATTTAGAGAAAACCGTTATCTTGAGGAGACTTTGACCCTGATGAAGGCCTTCATCTTCGTTAGTAGGAGTGAGTTTCTTGAGCTACAGAGAGAGTTAATGGTCCTTCCACAGAACATCCAGGGGTCAGAAATAAGTCAAATAATTGGTGGTGCTGAGGATCGTTAGCCCTGGTGGAGGTGTTGAGGAGGAGTGGAGAGGACGGTGGCTTTTAGAACGGCTGGGAACCGCCTTCCGGCACCCTTGAAACCGTCGGCTGAATTCAAAAACTTCTATTTAAAGTAAAGAAAAGTGGTCGGCTGAATTCAAAAACTTCTGTTTAAAGTAAAGAAAAGTGGTTGTGGAAAGGGAAAATTCCCAAAAAATACACGGACTATTAAAAATCTGGACAAAAAATACACGAACTATTTTGATTAGCTGTTTAATGCATCAAGTATAAGAAATTTGTCTTTTAATACACGAACTTCTAAAATCCGTAGACTTTCAACGTCGCTGTTAACTGACGTTAATTCAATTAACTGTGGTTAATTAATTCTGTTAACTTTTAATTATATGTGGTTAAATGATTTTGGTAATGACAAAACTATCCCTACTCACTTAAACCTTCTAATTTCTTTTTCCCAAATCAATTTTAAAGTATAAACCCTAGATATGTATGTTCTTTCATTTTTTCTTTTTTGCTTCAATTTGATTTCGTAGATTTCAGGAGAGAGATAGCATTTACAAGATGCTTGGAGTCTTCTCGCTTTCTTCAATCTCCATCTTCTTCTTCTCTGCAAATAATTCTAGTGTCTTCCTTTTCCAAAACCCAAATTCTCCTCAACTTCATTCTCCATCAAATCATCCATAGAAAACCCAAACTAAAACCAAAATCTGAGACCAACCCATCAAATTCCCAGTCATTGGTAAGTACAAATTTTCTCACATAACTCACTCTAATACACCATGGACGCTTTATCGTGAGTTATCAACGTTTCCATTTGATCATTTCTAAAAACCCACCAACATGCCTCATGGGAAGGAGATTCCACTATAGAACACAAATCTTATTCCCAATCGATTTGAGAATCTCACCACTTTAACTTTCAAATTTTTTCTAGGGTTCATATTCAACAAATCGATTTGGGAAAAAAAAATTTAAGGTTAAAGTGAATAAGGGTAATTTTTTCATTATCGAACTAACTTAACCACAAATAAATAAAAGTTAACAGATTTATTAACCAGAGTTAATTGAATTAACGTCTGTTAACTGCAACGTTGAAAATCTACGGATTTTAGAAGTTCGTGTATTAAAAGACAAATTTCTTATACTTGGTGCATTAAATAGCTAATCAAAATAGTTCGTGTATTTTTTGTCCAGATTTTCAATAGTTCGTGTATTTTTTGGGAATTTTCCCTTGTGGAAAAGTTAAAAGATAAGACTTTTTAATTTTAGCATTCATTGGTAAGTGTGCCTGAGAGAGTTTTTTTCAGCAAGCTTTTCAACGTGAAGCAATATATAGTTTGTGTAATACATAGACACTATATGTATAATTTTATGTATGTAAAATGTTTCAGTAGTACTAAGTGTAAATTGCTTTACAATTTATTGTTATCTCCCAGAAAAGGCTACGTTCCAAGAACCAAGATCAAACCTTTTTGGTATAATTTCAGCCCTATATTAAACAAATATATATATGTTTGTGGTTCGAATCATAAATATTGAATTCATAAAATAATATATATATGCAGCATTTGTAGATGCCTCGAAAAACTTGAAACTTCCGTGATACGGGCTGTCTCAAATCTAACATACGTCGATACAAAGGTAGAAGCGTGAACCGGACAGGCTATTGGTTTACTTTACATAGTTCGATAATAACGACATTCGATGACATTTGAAAAAAGGCCACACCTAAATTAGTTAGTACTTATTAAAAAAAAACAAACAAAAAAAAAACATTAAATTACTATTAATAAAAAGGGAAATACTTCAAATTTGTGTTGCTTAAACAAACCCAAAAAACAACCAAATAAATAAATGTGTTAAAACAATTCTAGTCATTAGAAGAAATCAAAATTTTCAACAAAATTTATTATTCATTAAGTTGGATTCGAACCCCATGTAGTAACATATAAAAAATACTACAAAAATTACTAAGTTAAAAGTCCTAGTTTAATGGGATCACTCTTAACTAAAACATCTTCCCAATTTCCAAAAATAAAGTGGTATGTTATTGAAAAGGCTATGCTCTCATAATTACCATTATCATTTTTTAAAAACTAAGATGCTAAGTTCCCTATGTTACAATAAGTGATTAATCTTGTGGGTAACTATATGGTTATATATATATATATATATATATATATGGGCATTCTTAAAAATACTACAAAATGGTTATGTTCCAAAAATAGCACATATTCTTAATATTTTCAAATATATCATAATTTTTCCAAAAACATCACAAAATTATTTTTAGGGACATTCTCAAATATACCACCAAAAACTAAATTTATTCTATAAATACCACACACTCCCAAAAGTTTCAAAAATACCACATTTTGTTCCAAAAATACCACAAAAATGTTTTTGTTCCAAAAGATACCATAAAATTTGAAATAGCTTTAAAACTTCAAATTTAAACCTAAGAATCCCAAAATCAAACCATACTACCTTCAAAACTAAATCCTAAATTCTATTTAGTGAACCCAAACCCAAAATATTAAATTATAAACCCTTATATGTTTGTGGTATTTTTGGAACAATTAAGAGTGTGTGGTATTTTTGGAACTTTTAGGAGTGCGTGGTAGTTTTGGAATTTGAACTTCTTTTGATGGTGTTTCAAGGAATTCCTCTTTTTTTTATTCCAAAAATCATAAATTAAAAATAGCTTTAAATTTTTAAATTTAAATTATAAACCTCCAAGACAAAACCTACCCCTTCAAAGCTAAATCCTAAACTCCATCACTATAAGAAAACATGCACTAACTGACAGACATAACCGTCAGTTATCCGTAAGAATTCATCTTTCCTGACAGAAAACTGACGGTTACAGTATATCAATATTAAGTTGTTAATAATGTTAATCCATAGTAAAATTGTCAGTAATACTGACGGATATATACTGATGGAATACTGATGAATAGCTCGTCAATAACAATGTCGTCAGTAAGTTGTCAGTACTTTGCCGTCAGTAAATATTACTGACAGGTGTTTTGATGGCTACTTACCGACGGATGTTGTCCGTCAGTAATATTTGTCAATAATACTGACGAATTAGGGTTTTTTAAAAAATATTATATATATATATATTATATATAATCGATAAATAAAATAATTATTTATTAATTAATATTTACTAAATAATTAAAATAATTCAAAATAAATTCATAAAATAAAAATTCAAAATATTACAAAAACTTAAAATATTCGTAAAGTCTAATACGATAAATGTCTAAAACAAACCTTAAACTATTGCGATGGTACTCTGAACCGTTGGTTCATCTGCGCGGGAACTCGTCCATCTGAGCCTTCATATGAGCTTGGATCCGAGCATGCATCTCATCTTGCTGGGCTTTGAGCTGGGCTTCGATCCGAGCATGGATATGAGCTTCTCGATCCCTTTGCTTGGACTACATTTCATCCATCTTCTGCTACATGGTCTCCAAAGATGCGTCCTTCCACCACATCTCCTCATCTCGGTAAGGATCTCTCGATCGGGAGGATCCCGAGAAACAGTAGTTGGCCATGTTCCCGAACCCGAAGATGCGCTCCTTATGTTTCTTCATAGCCTACAAAAAACAAAATTCAAGGAATTAGTTAAGATATTGATATGCAATATTTTAAAATTAAATTTAAATAGTACATATCAGAGACATAATCTCATACTGCGTATCCAGCGGGAGGTCACCACCATCAGTAGACTCTTGAGATGCCCGCTCTTCCATTAGCTTCCTTGTCGTCTCCACCACCTCTCGAGCAAGTGGATCTTGTATTTGGCCCGTCTTCTTGTTCGTGTGGATGTCCTCTATAAGCTCGATGGGCGTTGGTGGATGGCCAGTCTTACGCGTCTGTTATAAAATAAGAATCAAAATTAGATTCAAGTATTGATTCAAGTATTAAATTTGGAATTTTCAAAATTATTTCATACCATCTCAGCAGCTCGAGTGACCGCACTCTTGGAACTGGTGTTGTAGTCGAGATTCCCCTACCATCTTTTGGACTATACTGGTTCTGTTTGTTGGTCTTTGAATTTTTTTTGTTTTCTCTTCCTCCCAATATTTGAGGAAGTCCTCCAAGACTTCATCGGGCATTCTGGTGTGCTTCTTTGTCGTCGTGTACCATGTCGTCTTCCATGCATAGACGTGGTTCGTGCCATGAACTCCTTCTTGACGATGGAGGTCATCTCGAGTTTCTAGTTGAATTCGGGCTATAACATAAAAAATTTTATTTTAGTAACTACATAAGTGAAATTTTTTGGTAATTTCAATTATCTAATTCTTACCATGAAACGATAAAACAAGTACTCATGGTCCTCGCTTGGCACATCCCTAAACGTAGGATATGTCACTCATAGAAGTTTGTGCATCATTCTCTTGATGCACTTGGTGATGTCGTTGTCCGTCTATGAAAATCATGTTGTCCCGCCTTCTGCAAATGGGTGCAGTTTCTGTACATGCTATCAGCCGGGCTGGACTACAAACTTCTCTATCGATATTTGTTGTCGGGCTATCAGAGGTCTCTCACGTCCCTGGGTCTCAGACACATGAGTACCATAAAAGGACCTAGACGAAGGTCCCGAGGAGTGTCCTTTCTCTGGCACTCCTCTAAATCGACCGTAAGAACTGAAATTTTTGGACAAAATTTTAGTTTTCCTTAATATAATCCAAAATTTTTAAAGTACTTGATTATTTATTTAGTATTTTAAAATTTTTTTGATAAAAACATAATTTTTTTAAAAAAATTTTGTTTTAATTTTTAATTTTAATTCTTATTTACAATTGAAAATAAAAAAATCTACTCAACAAATAAATCATTAATAAACAAATCATTAAACATTTCAATCATAAAAACCTACCCTAAACCTAAACCCTAAAAATAAACCCTAAACACCTAATCATTAAACATCACACATATCATTAAATATTTCACATTTTTCTAAATCATACAATCATCAAACCCTAAATCATCAACCATTAAACCCTAAATCATCAACAATTAAAAAAAACATCAAACTTAACCTTTCATAAAACACAATTTCATTAAAAATCTACAAACTTTCCAAAACCAAAAAATCCAACCATTTCCAAATATTCCAAAAATCATCAAATAAATCACCTAAATCTAACCCTAAACATACCTTGGATCACCAAATAACAGTTTGGAATGACTTTTACGGTTGAAATTTCTGGATTTAAGCTTCAACTCGCTAGATTAGTGTTTTAGTTTACGAGAAAATGGGAAAGAAGAAGTCTGGTTTCTGGTTTTATATCGAGTTTACTGACGGAAAAATCTGTCAGCAATATGTTAGTTCTGAAAATTGAATTTTTGCATGTTTCCAATTTTTTGATAATTTGAAACGCGCCAAAAATTTGGAGTTACTCACGGATTACTTATGGATAGTTCAGGATTCGTCAGTATGTTCAATTTAAGATTTATAGATTTATTTAGGTTTTAGGGTTTTGATTTAAATGACTAGGGTTACTAATTTAGAGGAATGATTAGGATTCATGGCCATAAATTATTGGTAATTTCCTAGGTTGCACAGAAGTTTTGTTGGAGGTCTGCTTCTCGCTTCGGAATCAGAAGCTTTTGGAAGCTCGCGGAAGTGCGACGGAAGCACGATTCCAAATATAATGGATTTGGAAGCTCTTTGAAATCGGCGATTCCAATTTTGGAAGCTTTACAAATCATAAGATTCCAATTAGGAATCAAAACAAAATTTATTTTTTTTAAAGATTTTTTTAATTAATTTAAATCATAAAAACTAAGAGCCTTAATTTATTAGGGAAACATAAGAGTTCCTATTATCATCTTCTTCAAGAAACTTCTCAAGTTTTCATCTTCTTTGTTTTTTTATTGTTTTTCATGATCTAGAATATTAAGCAACTAAGTTAATTTTTAATATGCTTATCGATGGTATATTATCTTCTACAAAAACTTCTTGTATTTTATTAGGTTCGTTTTAGAATATTTTGGATGGATGATTTTGTTTGTTTGAAAATAATATATGTTTAGTTATTTCTTTACTTATGTACTAAGTAGGATTCTTAGATATGTTATTATTTAACATAGTTAATTTGATTTTTAATTTCATGTAAAATTTAATTACATTAAGAATGTAGATGGAACTTATGTTTCTTGTCCCCTAAACCATCTTTAGTACGTAAAATATAAAATACTGAACCAAACTTAAAATGACCTTACAGGCGATGTTAGGACACAATATACAGTATATGGCTAGTGCCCCTCCAATAGAACATAAGGGCAAGGAAAACGCAAATATTACACTAACTTTATTATATATTATATGCATGATTATGTTCGTGAAGCTCCAACATTTTGTTGTAAGATGTTTTGAAAACCGGATCGACAACTGAACCGGAAAAATTTTCGAGTCATGGGTCAATGTGGTCGGACCGGGTTTGACCGAGTTTAATTATTTTCCTAATAAAAACATAATATATGTTACAAAAGAAGCATGAAAATATGTTAAATAATTTTTTAAACATTATACAATTACAAAAATTTAAACGTTTAACAACTTAAAAATTTATAAGTCACAAAAAATCATGAAATGTTTAATTGTATTTTTATGCATTATACAATACAAAATACTAAACGTTTCAAGAAATATTAGTTGCTACTTGCTAGTTTCATACACATCATTAATTATATTTTCATGCATCATTCTCTTCTATCACTAACACAACAATAAGAATATCACTAACACAACAATAAGAAGAAGTTATACTAAACAATCACAGTATACTTGATTTGAGTCAGACTTCGATATAAAAGATACATATAGGAAAGAGATCTCAATTCTTTGTTACGTACTAGAATATTATATTCACACGCTCATCTTCTTCTAATCGTCTTTCCTCTTACTCTTTTTCTGTCTATTTGTGTTCTTCTGAATGATTAACACTAAAACTATATATTATAAAGTTATTGGACCTAAATAAAAAGAGAATTTTTCGATGAAAAAAAGTTATCGGGCCTTTACTCAAAATTTGTTGATGAAAAAAAAAAAACCGGTTTGAAACGGTTCGAATGGGTTGCCATTTCCCGGTTTTTTGAGGATTCAATCCGGTTTTTTGTCCGGTTCAAATACCTTTGGGTTTTATTGTTGAACCGGACCGGGTATATCTCCGGTTCACGGTTGAAAACGGTTCGACCTCGGGTCCGGCCCGGTTTTGAAAACATTGGTTGTAACTAAAGCTCGCAATAAACGCCACAGGTTAAGAAAACGCAGTAAATTAGTATATAGCTGTATTTTAGTTTGTTTTAAAAAGGTGCTATTATATCCCGCTCACGACGCACGTATCACATAGTAATAAACAAATATGTAACTACTGTACTGTAGCATTTTATGTTGCTTAGTAATTAAACGATAAATATTTGCTAGGTTCTGAATAATTCTTACTTCGTTAGAATATAACTATAAAATAGATTATAAAACAAATACACAATAGATTAAGTTCATCAAATATTATAGTCTCAATGTTATTGATTTATATAATTTTTTTGTACTTATGCAATATTGTCATATGTTATTGCATGAAATATTAGTGAAACATAAAAAGTTATATACGAATAATAAAATATTGAGTAGCAAATATGAATCAAGAGTGATGGAAAAAAAATGCAAATGTTTGGAGCTAATACTGGCTAATATTATGATATTATCATAAATATGATTTTAGAGTCATTTGTAACGTCTGTTAGGAAAGAATATATATTAATAATATTTTCTCCAGTAATTACTCTTATGTAACTTCATGTGAATACATCTCTACTTTGTATATATTCTTACAACTCTGTACATTGGTGGGATTATCGAGAATACATATTGATCCTTGCCTTATATGATATCAGAGCAAGATTAAACTTAATTTCTTCTTCTTCCTACGCCTCCTCTTCTCTTTTTCTTCTGTTTTTCATTCTTCTTCTTCTTTTTATTTTCTTGTTCCAATGGCTCCTACCACCGACACAATCAATCCTCAAACCTCTGCTGATACAATCACTGTCCAAAACAATACTATTCTCAATATCAACATGTCCAATGTTACTAAATTGTCTCCTACCAATTACCTAGTATGGAACAAGCAAGTGAAATCTCTCCTTCGTGGGTACTCTCTCTCGGCTCACGTTGATTCAAATGGGGCTGTTCCCGATGTCTTCATTACCACAGATGGTGTTCTTTCTCCAAACCCTGCTTATGAACTCTGGATTTTCCAAGACCAGCTGATCTACAGCGCTCTTCTTGGCGCCATGACTCCTAGTGTTCAGCCTCTTGTCTCAACAACTCCCACTGTGCTGATATCTGGACTACCCTTGCTCATACGTTTGCAAAGCCTAGCAGGGGACACATCAAAAATATCCAGAATCAACTTAAGCAATGGACTAAGGACACTAAGTCCATTACTGAGTATTTCCAAGGCTTCACTATCTGTTTTGATCAACTTGGCTTACTTGGAAAAGTGATTGATCATGAGGATAAGATTGACTATGTTCTAGATGGGTTACCTGAAGAGTAAAAATCCATTGTTGATCAAGTTGCTAGGCGTGACACTCCTCCGTCTCTGACGGAGCTTTTTGATAAGCTCATCAACCATGAAACAAAGCTTCAATCTGTTCCGGTCACTCCCACTCTTCCTATTTCTGCGAACTATGTGAATCATCGGTTCAAACCTGGAAACAAAAACCAGAAACATTATCAACCATGGCAGCAATATTCTCAAGCTTCTCACTCTCGCTCTCCTCGCCCTTATGGTGGGCGCTGTCAACTTTGTGGTCAACAGGGTCACTCTGCTAAGCGTTGTACTCAATTACATACTTTTCAGCAGCAGTCACAACCACCTCTTCTACCTACACCACCATACTCTCCAATGTCATGGCAGCTGAGCGCTCATCTCACTATCGCCAATCAACACCGCAATGGATTGTTGACTCTGGCGCTACTCATCACATGACTATTGATCTCAATAACTTCTTTCTCCACCAACCTTATCACGATGGTGAAGAAGTCCAGCTAGGTGACGACATCAACATACCAATCACAAATACTGGTTCTTTATCCCTTCGCACTTCTTCTACTCCTCTTCAATTATCTGATGTCCTATGTGTCCCTGTAATTAATAAGAATTTGCTGTCAGTTTACAAACGGTGTAACACTAATCGTGTATGTGTTCTTTTCTTTCTTACATTTTTTCAGGTGAGGGCTCTGAACTCGGGGGTCCTGTTGTACCAAGGAGCTACAAGTAATGGATTATATGAGTGGTCTATCAATAATCCCAATCCTACTGTCTGCTTTGCTACTCCTACAGTAAAAGTATCAGTTCAAGATTGGCATTCCCGTCTTGGCCATCCTTCCTCTCCTATTCTTAAAACTCTACTTTCACAATTTTCTTTGCCTTTAAATAATTCTCCTGCAAAACAGTTTTCTTGTTTGGATTGTCTTACTAATAAAAGCCAAAAGCTTTCTTTTTCAGAGACAACCATCTCTTCTACCAGATCTTTACAAATTTTATTTTCAGATTTATGGACTTCTCCTGTTTTATCTATTGATCAATATAAATACTATCTTCTCATTGTTGATCATTATACCCGATATATCTGGTTGTATCCCCTAAAACTCAAATTCCATGTCAAACAAACATTCATTTCATTCAAAGCCTTGGTGGAAAATAGATTCCAACAAAAAATGGGTACCTTATTTTCTGACAACGGTGGCGAATATCTTGCACTTCGAGAATTCTTATCCGCTTCGGGAATTACCCACCTTACCACTCCTCCTCACACACCAGAACACAATGGCCTCGCCGAACGTCGGCATCGCCACATTGTAGAATCTGGTCTTTCCTTGCTTCATCATGCTTCTCTTCCTGCTTCTTACTGGTCCTATGCTTTCTCAACTGTTGCCTATCTCATAAATCTCATGCCTAGTCCGGTTTTATCGTTTCATTCTCCTTATAAACTTCTGTTCCAGCTTGATCCTATTTACTCAAAATTAAAAATTTTCGGTTGCCTCTGCTTTCCATGGCTTCGGCCTTATCGATCTCACAAGCTTGAACCTAGATCAACACCCTGCATATTTCTTGGTTATTCTCTCACCCAAAGTGCCTATCTATGCCTAGATACAAAGAAAAACCGCATGTATGTTTCCAGACATGTCAAATTTGTTGAACATACCTTTCCGTTCAAATCAAATCCTTCATCTACCTTCTCTTCCTCACCAAATTCATCTGAATCTGTCTCTGTTCTCCCGATCCATGTTCCTGTAGCTCGACCACTCGATAATCCATTACTTGCATCGACTCCGAATTCAGCGTCCTCACTTGAAAGACAAGGACATGAAGCTCACCTTCACGATCGACACGAATTTCGCAGGACCGATCGCCGGAATCTTCTTCACCGTCTTCACCATCATCGTTGAAGTATGCTTCGTCGCTACCATATACTCAACTTAATTCAGAGGCTCATTCTCTTACAAATGAAGCCCAAATGGATTTACAGGCCCATCAGTCATCGCCTATAACAGGCCCAATACTTCAACAACATGATTCTTCTTTTGAGGCCCAAGAACCGCGGCCCACTGTCTCAGAATCCCCTGTCTCTCAAACTGAGACTCACGCATCGTCTCCAGAGCTTGTCGAGATTCATAATCATCCGATGAAGACACGCAGTAAACACGACATCTCAAAACCGAACCCTCGCTATGCTCTTACCGCCGTCTCCGATCACGTGTCTTCACCGAAAATTCCGAAGTCTATTACTCAGGCTCTTGCTGATCCGAACTGGCACGCCGCGATTTCTGCTGAATTCAATTCCCTGGTTAAAAATCAGACATATTCATTGGTACCTTCTCAATCTTCTCATAACGTTGTTGGTTGTCGGTGGCTTTTTACGGTTAAATATGGGTCTGATGGTATAATCCGCCGATATAAAGCGAGACTCGTTGCTAAAGGCTATACACAACAGCTGGGTATCGATTACACAGAGACTTTTAGTCCGGTCATTAAATTAACAACAATTCGTCTGGTTTTAGACATCGCGATTAGTCGAAATTGGTCTATTCAACAGCTTGATGTCAATAACGCTTTTCTTCAGGGATCTCTGTCGGAAGAAGTATATGTTACTCAACCTCCTGGTTTTGTTGATCCCGATCGTCCAACACATGTGTGCAAGCTTCACAAAGCCTTGTACGGCCTCAAGCAGGCTCCACGAGCATGGTATCAGGAACTCAGCAACTATCTCATCTCATAAGGTTTTGTCAGTTCTTTAGCCGACACGTCCCTGTTTGTGTTACATAAGGCTAATTGTCTTGTCTATCTTCTCATATATGTAGACGACATTATTATTACTGGAAATAGTACGGCTCTCATTCACCAGACGTTACATGATCTATCAACGCGGTTCTCTATAAAAGCACCAGAAGATCTCAATTATTTCCTTGGGATCGAAGCACATCAAACACCGGCTGGTCTTTATCTTCATCAGCGTCGGTACATCTTGGACTTACTTACAATACTTAATATGGAGGATGTGAAGCCTGTATCAACCCCTATGGCCACCACGCCAAAGCTTTCTCTTTGGTCTGGTTCACCTATGAAGGATCCGACACTGTTCAGGGCAACAATTGGTAGTTTGCAATATTTAGCTTTTACTCGCCCTGATATTAGTTACTATGTGAACAGATTGTCACAATTTATGCATGCTCCTACAGAAGATCATTGGCTGGCAACCAAACGATTACTTAGGTATCTCGCTGGCACCTCCTCACATGGGTTATTTTTTAGTTCTTCTAATCCGAGTACACTTCATGCTTACTCTAATGCTGATTGGGATGGAGATGTTGATGATTTTGTCTCCACAAATGGTTATTGTTGATACCAGGTTTGGCACCTGTCCTGAAAGCCCATTTCGACCCAAGGCCCAGCTGGATGCCGACGTGGCGAAGAAGAAGGTCCCAGGAAGACATAAGCTATATGGGCCGACCTGACGTGCTGGGTTGTCCAGCTCGTGGCCCATTAGGTTAAAATGATGTAATTAGGGTTTTTCGCCTTATGTTCTCATATAAATACTCATGTAATCACTTCTAAAAAGATATATGAAATTCCTCTAAGTTTTGACTCACATAATCTAAGACCTAAAGCTATTCGTTAAGTCTTGGTTTAACAGTTGGCGCCGTCTGTGGGGACTAAGCTAGAAGGTATTCGTGACTTACTTTTGCAGGAAGAAAGCATCAAACAATGACCACGGGATCACAGGAGAAACATTCAGACAACGTTATCATTGAGTCGGACAAAGACGATAACAACGAGAAGACAGTGGACGAAGCAGGAGCCACAAAGCCAGCCGCATAGCCCACTATAAAGGATCGGCTAAAACAGATGCTTGCGCAGCAAGACGAGACCGCACGGCTACGAGCTGAATCCCA
>OVBE01005956.1:0-20721 GCA_900406425.1 Iberis pinnata
TTAACGGTGCCTTAAACGGCAAGTAACCGAACTCGTGTAAAATGAGCAGATACTGATGGGCAAATACTGATAGTTTGTGTATTAAATTGGGCAAACAATTTAGTTGGTGTATTAAGTTGGGTATTCGAATAGTTCGTGTATTAAAAGNTGGAACACAATAGGTGTATTAAAATGGAATTTTCCCATTCAAAAATCAAAAACATAAATGAAGATCATCTAGATACTGCATTTCTGGAAAACGTATATGAGTGAAATATCTAAATAAAACGAAGAGAGACATTATATATGAGAATTTTATCTAGATCTTAACATTTTTTTAGGTTTTACTCTGCCTGTGTTGATCTTCCTTTATGGTTAAGGCCTTTGTTACAAGATAATTTTGTAAACTCACGACTTATTTATTACTCCTAAAATTTATTTATGGAGAGAAAAAGATAGCAATTTGGACACACACTATTGGAATGGTATGTCGGCCCAATAATAACTCGATTAGAGGGAGGGTGGACAAGCATTTACTAATTTGAAAATGCCGTCAATTAACTATTTCTGCAAAATGGGATTATCTTTCTTTCGTGTGCACAAAGAAAAAGAAAGGATTATATTTCTTTATCGAGATGACAACAACAACTAAATATCATAAAATAAAATGAAAATAAAAAACAACAACGAAATATCCACCACCTAATTCAATATCTTGGATATTTGGCCATGTTTTATAATTTCAAAATTATTATTTGCAAAATTTTCTAAATATGTTGGATAATAGTTTCGACTTTAATATCATACTAAATTTTAAAAATTTGTAAGAAAAATCAAATAAAATAGTTTTTAAGAATTTCTTTTTTGGGTATAAAAACGGGAAAAAGATCTCTTTTATTATTAACTAAAACCCTGAAAAAAATACAAATGACATTGTCTTAGCCAAACTAAGTCATTAGTATCATCTAAACCAAGAGATTCTACTTCAATCGGGCAATCCGCCAAAAAATGAAATCCTAAAAGTAACAAAAGGGCATAGTGAGCTAAACCATCTGATAGAAGATTTGTTTCTCTATACACATGAGAAACACGGACTGTCCAATCCTTTGAAATGAAGCCATAGCACAAGCGTACTAGTAATGACAGTGGATGTTTGTTGCCAATACCACTCTTAAGAAAACCAACCACTATCTCAAAATCAATCTCCAACCCGACCTTTGATACTCCTTTTTCCCACGCTATATAGAGGTCATAGTACACTCCCCAGAGCTCCGCTGGAGGCGCTATACAGTCCCCTATATTTAGTGCAAAACCAACACATCAATTCCCCATCTCATTCCGCAACACACCACTGGCTGAAGCACTTCCCGAGTTATTAATCGACACGCCATCATTGTTTAACTTAAACCACCCTATATCTGGTACTTTCCACCCAATCAACCGCTCTACAACACCACCAACCCTTCCCACCAACCGGTTATGTTTATGACCATTCCATATTTCTTTGGCCACATCCACAACAAACCTAGTTCGATCTCTGCAGCGAGTTAATTCCCCGAATACATTTCGCACCTCCACTTCCAACTCCACCACACTGTAGTTGCAAAAAGAGTAGACCAAGCACTACCATGTATCATCATATGATCTCCTAGATTCCAAAACATCTATTCCAATAATGGCTCCGTATAGAATCTATCATGCATCATGCATAGAACTATCCTATCCCAAATCCCCTTATCGACGGACAATCACGCAAAATATGTAAGATAGATTCATTACCTCCTCTACATACAGTACATATAGCTGATTCGCATAGTCGACGTCTTCTACGCATCACATTCGTCATAAGCACCTGATTTGCAACCAACCATAATAAAGTCTTCATTATTTCAATGGCAGTAACAGACCACAATCGATCAAAAAGGCTTTGCATACATTGTCTCGGACACACATTGTGAGAGAGAAGAGCATGCGCCGACTTTACAGTGAACTCACCATTGGTACATTCACCCCCATGAAAGACAGTCTTGCGCACCAATTACTTTATCGACAATCATAGAAAATAACTTACAACGTAAGCTATCATCAATATATGGTAAGATTTGGTCGAACTTCCAGCCCCAACTATCACACCATAGATCACTTACTTTCATATCCATTGATGAAGCTGGTAACACATTCTGAATCACTTCTAACAAAGGTTTATCCATAAGCCACTTATGCCACCAAAACCGTGTAGTATTCCCATCACCAACTACCCACCTTAGTCCCGGTATCACAACCCTTAAAAGTCCAACCATGACACTCTTCCACAATGGAGACCACCAACTCTTCAAAATCAACCAAGAAACATCATGAACATCTTTGACCTTTTATTTACTTTGAACGACTTTTGCCCAAACACTATCAATATTGTGTAATAGTCTCCACCTAACTTTTGACAAAAGTGCTACGTTCATATTCTTAGTTGTTCGGATACCTAATCCTCCTTCAGATTTGGGCCTACAAACTCTGTCCCAACTGATGAGATGTTGTTTCCTCATTTCCATGGAGCTTCCCCACACAAAATCACGGGACAATTTATCAAGCTTATCCAATTTTGAACTCGGTACAAATATCGTGCTCATAGTATGAACATGAACTAAGGAAAAGACAACTTTTGTCAATGTAACTCTCCCCGCGAAACTCAACATTTTACCTTTCCAAGCCGCCAACTTCGAAGATACTTTCTCCGTTAAATTTCCGAACGTCTCCTTATTAATACGCTTGTGCAAAATAGGGAGACCAAGATATTTACCAAGATCCCCAGTCGCCTGTATACAGCTCTTAGTCGTGATCAACATTTCCATCTCACTACTAAGGTTACTAGAAAAGAAGATCTTCGATTTGTTAATGCTAAATTTCTGACCCGAGGCCGAACATAACCTATCTAGAACATCCCGAATCACCCGAATTTGGTCAAGTGAGGCTTCGACAAACAAAATCAAATCATCCGCAAAGAAAATATGTGATAATAGTGGTCCATTATTCGACAATCTAATAGGCTTCCACTTATTCTGTTCAATCGCTGAGATGGTCATGTGACACAACCGCTCCAGGCATAGCACAAATAAGTACGGAGAAAGAGGATCACCTTGCCATAATCCTTTAGACGGTTTGAAAGCTGTCGTTTTCTCCCCATTCCACAACACATTCATCGAGGGTCCTTTAGCACAACTCATAATCTACTCAATCCAGTTATCTGAGAGATTTGCTGCTTTGAGAGTATCCTCTAAGAAATCCCAACGAATACGGTCATACACTTTCTCAAGATCCAACTTCAACAACATCCATCCCTTTCGACCCTTCTTGCGGCGCATCGAATACACCGCCTCTTTTACTACTACAATATTATTTGTACTAAGCCAACCTGGTATAAAGCTCGACTGTGCGGATCCTATCAAAGTCGGCATCACCTTCTATAAACGCAACATTGACACTTTCATAAAAGTCTTGAAAAGAACATTACATAAGCTAATTGGCCAGAATTGCTTAATCGATTCTGGTTTGGCAACTTTCGGAATCAGCACCAATAAAGCATCATTTAAACCCTGAGGTTACACTCTTGAACCAAAAAATCCCAACACAAACCGTATAATAGAGGGTCCCACTATTTCCCAACAATCATGATAGAATATTGGTTGAAAACAGTCCGGACCAGGAGCTTTATATCTCCTCATACTACGAATGGCTCTCTCAACTTCCACAGCAATACACAGTTTACTCAACGACTCCTGCTCTTCACCTGATAGTGATTTGAATCCTTCATGCGGTAATTGAACCATAATCGGATTAACATCATC
The DNA here is from genome assembly GCA_900406425.1 of Iberis pinnata. Lineage (NCBI taxonomy): Eukaryota > Viridiplantae > Streptophyta > Magnoliopsida > Brassicales > Brassicaceae > Iberis > Iberis pinnata. Next base: position 3,822 of record OVBE01005956.1, read on the forward strand.
CATAGAATACAATTGGCGGTAATAATCAACAACTAGTTTTTCCAACTCTGTATTCTCCATTACCAATCGGCCTTCATCATCTTTAAGTGACACAACTCTATTGTGTGCTCGTCTAATAACCGTAGCAGTATGAAAAAACTTCGAGTTCCTATCACCAAGAGCAATCCATTTCTCTCTTGATTTTTGAAACCACAAAACCTCTTCCTGTTCCATCACCATGTTCAACTCCGCAACAAGATCCATTTCTTTCTCCAAAAGAGTTGTTGTATGATCAGTTTCAATTGAAGACTGCACCTCCTTAATCTCTTCCATAAGTTTCTCTTTTCTCTAATGCACATCGCCAAACACATGTATGTTCCATCGTCGTAACACACTCTGCAATGCATTCAAGGCAATCGGTGTAGGCTCACTTGATTTCCAATTTGATGCCAACACATCTTTAAAACCCTCGTGACTCAACCAGGCCGCCTCGAACCAAAATGGTCTTCTTCTAGGATCTCGTGATACTTTTGGACAGAGTTGCAAGTATAAAGGTGCGTGATCTGATGCTAAGAACGGGAGATGTCGAACTCTTGCATCATTCCACCAAAGCCGAGCCTCCCCACAACACAAGACTCTATCAAGGCGCTTAGAAACAATATACTCTTCACACCTACCTTTTCTCCATGTAAACTTGTTGCCTTTGAAACCCATATCAATAAGTCTTAAATCATTTAACCAACTGCCAAACTCCAATGAATCCGTTGATAATCGTCCATTACCACCAGATCTCTCATCAACACTAGCGATCGTATTGAAATAAACACAAATAAAAATTGGTTCATGAATATCATCAACCACCTCCTTCGGCTCCGACCATAGCCCACTACGCCGACTCACCGTAGGGGCTTCATATACCACAACAAGATGCATCAATTCAGTCTCCATTTGAATTCTCGCATGGATATACTGAGCTGATGATCTTAATATCAAAACTACTCCCAAACCCGATCTTCACTATAGCCACAATCCACCACTTTGACCCTCCCCATGCACTCTGAAAGAGTTCTCAAATCCAAGTCCATAACATATTCTCCGAGCTCTCTCTCTCTCTGCATGAGTCTCAAATACTGCTAACACATCAGTCTTGAACTTCTTCAAGATGTAACGAACTGAACGAAGGAATTGTGGTTTATTCGCCCCCCGAAAATTCCATAAAATGCAATTCATTAATATTGTATAATGATATAATCAAAATACGGGGGCATCATATTATGTCGTCATCGTATCCAGCCCCTCCCCAGGTGGATCCGCTACCGTACTCTCCTTCGGTCATGATGCAACAATCTCTATATTCAAAATTGTTTGTATCTGGTTCCCATCGACAACGCTTACTCCTGTTATCTTGTCTTTAACATTCATAGATGGAACATTTTCTTGCCCAAATAGTTTATCTTCTACCCTTAATCGCTTCCTCGACTCTGATGGCCCAAAAATCAAGCCTCAGCCAGGTTTATTCAAATGTAATCTTGAAGCACCTTTATCAATATGCTTATTTGCAAAATTTTCTAAATATGTTGGATAATATTTTTGGATTTAATATCATACCAAATTTTAAAAGTTTGTCAGAAAAATTTAATAAAATAGTTTTTAAGAATTTCTTTTTGTCCCATTAATCTTTTTATCACAATAAATCGGTTAAATACTTAAATTACTCAAAATCTACTAGATAAAAAATTGTATGGGTCTGCTAAAATATTCAATAATAATAAATCTCAAACAGAGAAGTGGTTAAGGAAATGACACCGTTTCATTCTCTCTCTCCCCTTCCGATTCCTCGGATTTCTTCGATATCGTTTTATCGATCTTTACTTCGATCGTGGGTCCTTAACTACCGGCGGTTATCGACGGTTACCTTATGCAATTTCAATAGCTTTGTTTCATCTTTCCTCTTCCTTAACTGACAACAACAACCATTTAAAGCCTGCAGTTTTATTTCAATCTCTTTTTCTAAAAGTCTCGGAAAAATGTCAAACATAGTGAGAACAAAAATGCAGAACTTAACACTTGGGTTGGAAGATTATGCGATACACATTCCTTTTGATTCATGCAATCAGGCTTTGGCGGTGACTCGGCACAGTTTGGTTGTGCTTCCGATGAATCTGTGTCGACAGAACATTCGCGTGATGATGCTTGCTCTTCCAAGGGTTTGGGGGTGTTGGTGATTTCATCAATAGACGATTAATTGATAATTCAAAAATCCACTTTCTTTTCCCATTAGAATAATCGATGTATGGAGTGATTCGTAGGGGTCCTTGGTCATTCAATGAATGAATGATTACCACTCACATTTGGCGTCCCTTACAAGGTGAAGAGGAATTGAAAACAATCCCATTATAGGTTCAAGTTACTAGCATTTGGATGCAGTTTCTGGTATTCCGATGCAGTTTCTGTCAAGAGCAATGGTGATCAAAATAGGTCACAATTTGGGTTATGCGGCTTCTTTTATTCGCATCAAATTGATGTGCTACATCGATAAACCTCTGAAATTCCAACATGTTTTCTATTTCGGTGTTGATGTCGTTGTCCTAAAATTGAACTATGATAAACTAAGGATTTTTTTAAAAAAATGTGGATATTTAAAACATGATGAACTTGAATGCCCATTCTTGGATGATCCACCACCAACATCACCATCTAAAGGTGATGATGAAGATAACGAATAAGACCCTAAGGAAGATCCAAGCACTCTACCGCCTACAGAAAAAGCTCAACCAATGCTATATCCTAATACAACCGTGAAGACTGAGAGCCCAGTTCAGAACAAGAAGCGCCGAATGGAGGATCAACCACCCTCTTCTACTAATCCAAATGTTCAGGGTGCAGGTTCAAGTGGTAGTAAATATGAGATAAGTCAATTCATTGATGATAAAGAAACACATGAAGTGGTTCTTAAGAGAAAACGCGTGACGTTAAATGTTCAAGGAATTTGGTATGGTTCTTCACAATACATGGCTACCAATAGAGCAGCATAAACCGACAATATGGATGATGAGATCAAGACTTCCCTAAAAGCATCAGGATCAATGGGCCCAAACCCACTGGCGGGACCATGAATACAACCTATTGGAACTGTTGTGGTTTGAAGGAGTCCACGGTAGTTCGACGCCTTAAGGGAATGACTCGGCGTCATTTCTTGGACATGCTCTTTCTCATCAAAACTAAGAATTCCGATGATATGGTTCATGATGTTGCTGCTACATTAAAGTTTGATAATGTTCAATATGTAAAGCTAATAGGCTTGGGGGGGGATTAGCTCTACTTTGGAATCAAAATGTAAGGGTTTCTATAATTTCTATGGATTCAAGGATGATTGATTGTAAGGTTAATTATGAAGAAGGTTAATTCTATTATTAATGTGTCTATGGTCACCTCGTTCGGAAAATGAGGCATATCCTTTGGGAAAAACTTCAACGAATTGCTTTAACAAGAAAAGGACCTTGGTTGTTAAATGGGGATTTCAATGAAATTTTAGATCCAAATAAAACAAGGGGGGGGGGGGGGGGCCGGGCCGGNTTGGAGTCTCATTGAATTTCAAAATACGGTTCAAATTTGTGGAATTCGGGACTTACCTTTTATGGTAATAACATGACTTGGGCGGGTAAGCGCCGTAACTATACGGTCAAAAGTTGGATTGACCGGACAATGTGTAATGATGAATGGTATGGCAAATTTCTAGCTTTTACCACTACATATCTCGATATGGTCGAATCCGATCATCATTCGGCAATTGTGAGAATCCATAAAACTGTTGACACAGGTCTTAAACCCTTCATTTATGACCCACATTTTGCGACAGAAGAAGGATTCGCTGATGTTATTCGTCGTAGATGGGATCCAGGTTCGAATACAAATATTCTATCGGTTAATGAACACATTTTGAATTATCGGCGTGAAATATCTCGGTGGCGGTCCACTAATAACCAAAATTCAAAACGCCAAATCCAAACATTACGTTCATCCATTGATACCGCCTTAAGCAATCCATATACTCCATTATCCTATGTCCATGGCCTTCAAAAAGAGCTTGCATATGCATATAGAAGAGAAGAGTAATTTTGGCGCCTCAAGAGCCGAAATGCTTGGCTTCATGCTGACGACTGCAACACCAAGTATTTCCATTCGGTCACTAAAAACCGACGAGCTCGTAATCGACTACTTTCCCTCCAAACGGAATCAGGACAGCGAATTTTTGGGAATCATAATATAGCGAAATTAGCTGAGGAATATTTCCAAAATTTATTCACCAACCAAGGTAATTCTGACTCTCATTAAGCCTTGAATTCTGTTGACCTAGTTGTAATGTCAGATATGAACTGTGTTCTTACTCAAGAACAGTCATGGAAATTAAGGAGGCGGTTTTTTCTATCGGAGCTTTCAAATCTCTGAGACCGGACGATTTTACAGCCAGTTTTTATCAACAATACTGGGAAACGGTTGGTCCGGCTATTACGGTTGAAATACAAAGTTTTTTCACTCATAATGTTTTACCAAGTGGCTGGAAAATCACTAATATCTGTTTAATTCCAAAGAAGGAAAAACCTCAACTTATGTCTGAGTTTCGTCCCATTAGCCTCTACAATGTTATCTATAAAACGATTTCAAAGATATTGGTTAATCGACTAAAAGTACATTTACCTTCACTGGTTTCAGAATCACAGGCTGCTTTCATTATGGGAAGATCAATTACAAATAATATCCATACCGCACATGAACTATTTTGATGCATTAAAAGTTAAAAAGCAGGTATCAACAAATTTCATGGCTGTGAAAACAGATATTAACAAGGCTTATGATCGTCTCGAATGACATTTTCTTGCCAATATATTGAAAAGAAAGGTTTCTCAGAGACATGGATCACATGGATTATGCAATGTATCTCCACCATTTCGTTCTTTTTTCTGATCAACGGTAGTCCTTTCGGCAAATTTAATCATCAACATGGATTGCGGCAAGGGGATCCCCTTTCCCCGTATTTATTCATTCTCTGTGCGGATGAATTAAGTTAAATGTTGTTTTATGCGGGTCGTTCAGGCACTTAACAAGGTATTAAAATATGTCAACATGTTCCGTCAATACATCACCTGTTGTTTGCAGATGATTCATTATTCTTCATTCAAGCGAATCAAGCGAATGCCCAACAGTTGAAATCCATTTTCCAAGCTTATGAGGAGGCTTCTGTCAAATCATTAATCTTGATAAGTCTACTATAACGTTTGGGGCTAAGGTACATGAACATACTCGATCGAATATCAAACGTATATTGGGTATTAGTCGAATAGGTGGTGGGGGTAAATATTTAGGATTACCAGAACAATTTAGGCGTAGGAAAAAAGAAATGTTCTCCTATATAACTGCTAAAGTGAAACAAAAAATCTTGGGATGGCAATGTCGATTTTTATCGGAAGCTGGTCGTGAAATCTTACTCAAAAGTGTAGCTATGGCAATGTCTGTATATACGATGAATTATTTTCGACTACCGGGAGGAATTTGTCAAGAAATAGACAGTTTACTATCTAAGTTTTGGTGGAATGGGTCCAACAATAATCGAAAGATGTCCTGGCTCCCTGGCAAAGATTACAAAAACCCAAAATTTTGGGAGGACTGAGCTTTCTAAATATCAGTCTTTTTAATCAGTCCCTGTTAGCAAGTCAGGCATGAAAAATATTGAACCACCCCACCTCATTAGTAGCTCGTCTTCTTAAAGCTCGTTATTACAAAGATGACATTTTCCTTAATGGTCGAATGGGTATTCAGTCTTCATATGGCTGGCAATCGGTTTGTTTTGGCAAAGAATTGTTGGAAAAAGGTTTGGTGCTGATATTGGGAATGACCATTCCATCAAAATCTGGTACGAGCCATGGCTACCAACTACGCATCCTCGTCCAACTTTAACCAAGTCTCAGCTCTCTCAAGATATTCCTTTGTCAGTCTTAATCGATCCCATATTAAAAGTGTGGAGAGAAGATGTTTTACAAACCCATATCCATGATCTAGATCAACCATTAATCCATAAAATGTTTATTCCACATGATGATGCTCCAGATCGTTATATATGGCACTACACACCTCACAGGTCTTTCACCAGCAAATATGCTTATCGTTTAGCTTTAAGTATGGATAACTCAGATGTTTTTCAACTACCACCGCTAGCTACAAATCCTGATTAAGATTTATAATCTCAACAGACGTCATGTTATGTCTCAATCTACTTGTCCTCGATGCTGTCAACATGAGGAAGATAATGATCATCTGTTTTTCTCTTGCCCGTACATATATGGAGTTTGGAGGTATGCGGGTTTAAATATCCCAACGATTTTTGATCCTCAAGCTACCTTCTCAATGAAACTAGATAGCTTGCTTCAATTATCTAATGACTGTATTGCGAATTGGAATACACGACTCTTGAGCTTCTGGTTATTATGGCATATATAGAAATCAATGAATAATCTGGTTTTTGCAAGTAAGACGATTAGTATCTCCGACGTACATTCAAGAGCGGTTCGCGATGTAACAGAATGGTTAAACGTTAATTCTCAACATTTCCAACCAGTCATTATGGGGCATTCGAACCGAATTCGACAACATTGGAAACCTTCGCCGTCTTCATGGCTCAAATGTAACTTTGATGCTACTCACGTGTCAGTGCTGCTATTTCGGGTTTAGGATGGATCCTAGGAGATAATAATGGTCAATTTCTACACTGCGGTCAATTATGCTATGTGGATCGTCTCACGGTCGAAAAATCATAATTAACAACTTTACTTTGGGCTATTCAATGTACACACTTTTTGGGATACAAGGCTATTATTTTGGAAGGAGATAATCAGGCAATCATTAACTTACTCAACGCCAAAACTCATCATTACGGCTTGCAAACTATTTACGAACTATTTCTTTATGGAGGAACTTATTACCTAACATTCAATTTCATCATATTCAACGAGAGGCAAATGTATGTGCGAATTATTTAGCTAAACAAACGATTTCTAATCTTTTTACTTATGTTATTTGTAATACTTGTCCAAATACTATATTCTCATTTGTAAAAATGATCATTCATAAATAATAGTTGCTGTTAAAAAAAAAAATTGTACGGGTAATAATAAAAAATAGAGCTCGACAGCTATTAAACCACTTAATGTTTATTTCTGTGTTAAATACTAGTAGAGATTAATCATTATTGTATTAATATTATTTATAAGGGCTTTAAAGAAAATTTATGACAGACAGTCCATGCTGAGTCCATATGCAATCATGACCCGAATAAATTACGTGCTTCCGTTGACGAAAAAGTAATCGTGGCCTTTCTAGTTTTATTTGTCTGTTCCATAAACAATTTGTTAAACCACAGCTAGCTGCAATATGACCATTTGTTGGCTAAGTCAATTTACTTGAAATAAAATCATAGCTCCACATATTCTAAAAGAGGAAACAACAAAAATAGAACATTGGTACCTCAAATTTAAAAATCTAAATTTTTAAAGTTAAATTTTAACACCAAATTTGGATTAGTGAGTGTAAATTTTAAAACTTCAAAATTTATATATGGGAAATTCTAAAAATTAACACAAAAATTAGGATTATTCCAAAATACCACACGATCCAAAAAGTTCTAAAAATACCATACAATTGTTTTTTGTTCCAAAAATACCACAAATTTGAAATAGCTTTAAAATTTATAATTTGAATTCTAAAACTCCAAAACCAAACCCTACCCTCTTCAAAACTAAAACATAAACTCTATTTAGTGAACTCAAACCCAAATTTTTAAATTTTAAACCTTTAAAATTCCATTTTTATTTTTGTGATATTTACATTTGGAAGTGTGTGATATTTATGAAACTTTCGGGAGTGTGTGATATTTTTGGAATTTTATTCTTTTGATGGCATTTCAAGAAATTACTCTTTATGTATTTATTTTTCAATTTTTGTATTTGTTTTTAGAAAAAAGAATTTTGATAATATTTTTAAACAAATGAAAGTGTATAAAATATTTATTATGCGAACTAGATGGTATTTTATGGAATTGATATAATAAAATATAGGACATTTTCAATAATATTATCAAAAATTATATTTATTTCAAAAATATTACACACTTCTAAAAATTCCAAAAGTACCATAATTTTTTGGGTTGACTTCGCTAAACCCCCTCAACTATACATACTCAAATTATTTCCCCAAACTTTGTACCTCTTGAGAAGACCCCCTAAACATGTATATCTCATGATTTGATTATGTATTGTTGAGGGGGTTTTGTAAAGTCAACCCTAATTTTTGTTCAAAAAACCACAAAAATGTTTTTGTTCCAAAAATATCATAAAATTTAAAATAACTTTAAAACTTTAAAACCCAAAAACCGTGAAAAAAAAATCTAAAAACCAAATTCTATCCCTTCAAAACTAAACCATAAACTTTATCTACTGAACCCAAATTTTAAATTTTAAACTCCCAAAATTCATTTTTTATATTTTTGTTATTTTTAAATATTTGAGAATGTGTGGTTTTTTAGAATTTTTGGAAGTATATGGTAGTTTTAGAATTTAAACTTCTTCTTGTTTTAAGAAATTTTTTATAAAATAGCATAATTTTTAATATGAATTGTTTAAAAAATAATTTGGAGAGGATAATGAAGTATTTAACGAAAAGAACGAAAATGGAAAGAAACAAATATCATTCTACCACAAGCGTGTACCAATCTCTCCCGCTCTTCTCTCTCTCACCGAGAATGGCGGATCCTGAGTTGGCGTCTCCACTGATCCAGCGTCAAAGATCCGATCATCTAGAGTTCGTCATCTCAATCGAAAACGACGGCAACGACTCAGGACTAGATCTTCCCTCTCTCAGCCAAAATCAAGACCCTCGTGCTTCACGTGGTTTTGAATTTGACCATCTTAATCCAAGTAATCCTTTCGGGTTTCTCAGCGATTCCGAGCCTCCAGTTCTCGGTCCGACGACGGTCGATCCATTTCGAAACAGTACACCGGGAGTTTACGGACTCTACGAAGTGATTAAGATTGTGATTTGTCTCCCGATTGCTTTGATTAGACTGGTTCTCTTTGGGGTTAGCTTAGCTGTTGGTTACTTAGCTACGAAATTGGCACTTGCTGGTTGGAATGATAAACACAACCCTATGCCTCAATGGAGATGTAGAATCATGTGGATTACTCGGATCTGTACCAGATGTATTCTCTTTTCTTTTGGGTGAGTTTTTCTCTCTTTGATTTCATCAATTAAACTACAAGTTAGGTCATAGATTTGAACTTACTGTTTTCCTATTATTGATTGAACCCTGAATTGTTAATAGAAAGATGCAACTGAAGAAAGGAAGGTGTTTGATAGTTTGTTGTTTCAAGATGTTGCTATAGCTATAAACTTTCCATTGTTGATAATCTTCCTTGCTCCTGCAGTTATCAGTGGATAAGAAGGAAAGGGAAACCTGCTCGCAGGGAGATTGCTCCTATCGTTGTATCAAACCATGTGTCTTATATTGAACCAATCTTCTACTTCTATGAGTTATCACCTACCATTGTTGCATCAGAGTCGCACGACTCACTTCCATTTGTTGGAACTATTATCAGGGCAATGCAGGTAGGCAGCTAAAATTCGTTTCTAAATCTATCAACCCTAATCGGATTAAGATGCTGTTGTCTAGACTCTGGTTAAAAATTCAATTTTTATCATTTTTTTATACCTTTCCAGGTGATATATGTTGATAGATTCTCACAGGCATCAAGGAAGAACGCCGTGCATGAAATCAAGGTATAGAGTTTATGTGGCATGTTATTGATGTCTTCAGTGTTTTTAAAATCCGTATTTCAAAGAGATTGATTCATACACCATACTTCATAATTGTATGAACTTTTGTGTGGGTGAAAAGGATTCAAATGGTTTTTTGTATTTGATACGCAATGTACTTTCAAGGATGTAAATACAGAGAAAAGCTTCATGTGATAAATTTCCTCGTCTGCTGTTATTCCCGGAAGGAACCACGAGTAATGGGAAGGTTCTTATCTCCTTTCAACTCGGCGCTTTTATCCCTGGCTATCCGATTCAACCTGTTGTAGTCCGGTATCCCCATGTACATTTTGATCAATCCTGGTGAGATTCTTTTGTGTCTGTACTTACTTTCTATTTCCTCCCAAAAATATGTCCTTTACTGATGATTATGAGACTCTCAGGGGAAATATATCTTTGTTGATGCTCATGTTTAGAATGTTCACCCAGTTTCACAATTTCATGGAGGTAGCAAATCTCTGTAGCCCGTAAGCTTGGTCGATTAATTATAGTCTGTGTTTTTGAATTTCACTTATTTGGAACTAAACAGGTCGAATACCTTCCAGTAGTCTATCCCAGTGACAATCAAAAACAGAACGCTGTGCGTCTCTCTCAGAAGGTGTGTGTTTGGTGGAGATGGAAATTAATTTCTTTATTTGTTGCCTTTATATGGTGAAATATCGTCCTCATGGTATACTTATGAATACAGACCAGTCATGCAATTGCAACATCTTTGAATGTTGTCCAGACATCTCATTCTTATGGGGACTTGATGCTACTCAACAGAGCATCTGAGTTAAAGATTGTATGTACAGCTTATGGATGTTTTTTGTGATCTCTTAAATATTTTCATTCTTCATTATATATGTCTTGTAGTTGAGCCACAAGTCATGTATCTTGACCATCGAAGCTTGAAAACCACTTCCCATGGTTGAACATTTATTTCATCTTTAATGTTCTTTTACAGGAGAACCCCTCAAATTACATGGTTGAAATGGCAAGGGTTGGGTCGGTAAGTTATCATTGAGCGCCACTAGTTTGATGTTTCTCATTTACATCAAGGAGACTTATATATTCGTTTGTGGTATTGTGGAGTACACATAATCATGGAAAAAAATGTCGAACCTCATTATTTTGATCTCGTCTTTGTCTCTGTTCTTTCCAGCTATTTAATGTAAGTAGCGTAGAGGCAATGCGGTTTTTGGATACATTTCTTACCATGAATCCGGACTCAAGGTAATGACTTTTGCCTTATTAATTAACTAGACCTCCTTTAGCGATCCAGTTCTCAAATATTAGATTTCCCTGCAACCTCACGAATTGATTTCCTTTTTTTGCAGTGGACGAGTTACACTACATGACTTTCTTCGGGTTCTTAGACTGAAGTCTTGTGCTCTTTCTAATGCGGTCAGTTTTGATAATAGATTATTTTCCTGCATACCAATATGAATAAGTTCTTGTCATCTTTTACAGTTGTTTATGCCTTGGGAATGTTACTTATACAAGTACACTTTTTGTAGATATTCGAGTTCATCGATGTGGAGAAGGATGGGTCAATCACTTTCAGACAGGTAAATTCAGGGATCTCCCTTGCAACATAACATTCTATATGATTCAATCATCTTCATGTAGTCCGCAATGTCTATTTCTTGGTCTGCAGTTCTTGTTTGCCTCGGCTCATGTATTGACACAACCGCGTTTTCAGCAAACATGCGAGCTATCCTTTTCCCATTGTGACACAGATGAAGATGGCTATATCTCCATTCAAGAAGTAGATTCGATTCTTCAACTCTTTCTCATATTTGCTTTTTAAGTTCTTATGACTTACTCTTACATGATATATTTGGCTCAGCTTGGAGATGCTCTCAAACACACAATCCCAAACTTGAACAAGGAAGAGGTAAGAGTAATTAGATTCATCCATACATCAGAATTGAAATCCAAATATCTATAGCTAAATGGTTGGGTTTATGCCATGTTCTAGATTCAAGGGATGTACATTTTGTTTGACGACGACAAAGATCAAAGAATCAACAAGAATGACTTCTTGTCATGCTTAAGAAGAAACCCTCTGATCATAGCTATCTTCAATCCTAATTTTGTTTCAACATAACACATGCCATAAAGCCTGATTTAAACTGGCTTTTCGTGTTATTATTATACCTTTGTTTTTGTCTTTTTATTAGTTTATGAAAAGAAAGTCAAAAGAAAGGAGCTGGTAAGTTTAGGCCTATGATCTACTTCCTCCCTCCACGATGGTGATGGATTCATCCAATGAGTTTTGGACTATAACTGCGTGCCGTTTTCTACCCCAAAAACCGCTGTGGCGTTTGCTTCTTTAGTTCTAAGCAAACTCTACTATTTTGTTACTTGTGTTTTGTTGTCGTTTTATGAGTTAACATATGTAAAATTCAAATTTTTATTGTATAAGTGGAATTTATTTTAAATTATTTTTACTCGAACTCTTAAATAAAAGAATAAGTACTAGGTTCAATGGAAAGCTGACGGAAGCATGGTCAAAGGTTGGAGTGGACAAACTTCTAATTTGAATTCCAATGAAAATAAATAAAGTTATTCAAACAAATTGGAACTGATTTATAACAAAATTGAATGAAAGTACCTAGATTAATCGTTTTTTAAATAATAATATTTTTTCAAATAATAAGATATATTATAAATACATTGAAATTAAAAAACTATATTTTCAATTAAAAATTATTTATTATATTTTTTCTGTCTAAACACAACCCAAATATGATATTTTGGAACCTAAGCTAAACAAGTAAATATATGAATAGGATCATTAATGTGACAAAGAAAAAAAATCATCAATTAGAATATGAATAATCGATCAAATAATTTCAACGGAAATCAAACTAAATTCAATATAACTTTTAACCCTAAAAAATTTATTCTTTATTTTTCAAATAATTTGAAAAATCGAATAACCTGAACTAAAATTTTCAGATAATTTGAAAATGGTCCTCGCCAAGTTATTCATCGAGCCATGTACCCGGTTTCAGTTCTTTCCACCCTTCTCGGTTTTATGGTTTTTTGGTTTGATATCTGGTTTGTGCTAACACTTTTGGTTAAATGTTATATTAGGTTTTGGTTTTAGTCTAGATTTTGGTCGGTTTGTACATATGGAAGTATTCAGCTTTTCTTTTGTGTCTTTGTTGTGGCTTGCCGCAGTTATTCTTGGTTGGGCCGGTCTAGGCTCCGGTTGCGCTCGGTCGTTCATTCTTCGCTTATGTAGCGACCATCGGGATTCTCAGCGGTTCTCAGTCTCTGCTAGCTCTCTGTGTTTTAGCATCAACCGTTTGACGTTGCAACGCTCCTTGTCTCTACATCTACGGATCAGTCTGAGGTCCTCTTCTCGTCTAGTTCCTTTTAAAAGCGTCTCAACGACGTTTATCGTCCATGTCGTTCTCGGGTTCAAGGGTCATACGATGGTATATGCCTAATTTTGGAAAAAAGAGGAGAAGCACTCATCTTATCGAGGTAGTACTTATTCATCAAAAGAGGTTGTGTTGGTATTAGAATCTTCCTGATCTTCTAGTCCGACTTTGGTCAACAAAAGCTTGGGTTTTGCTTCTTTCGATCGTCTTCATCCTTCGTTGGGCTTTCCAGGTAGTTCAGAGGTTTGTGTGTTTTTGCTTTCATCCCGTATGCCGGATTAGTATTTTGTAATGTGATTTTTGTCTCTTAAAACGGAAAAAAAAAAACTAAAATTAACCGATTTAATGATATAATACCATTAGTCAAGAGTATTTTTTTAAAAAAGATTCAGGAGATGGAATGAGAACCGTCGGATAAAAGGGCATAGAACGGTTCACAGCACGCTCAGCGGTCCCCTCCACAGACGACCCAATACCATGAGCCCCACATGTGTTGGTTCATCAACTCGGAAGTCTCCAAAAATTGCCAAATTAAATCTCTCATTCGCATCCTCCAATTAGCGTATTTGTATTATCTCTCTTTACCCGACATTTTCTTTTTTAATCACAATCCGTTTCTCAATATATATCATATCATTAGTTACTTTACTTTTGATATAAATTTATAATAATAAATACTTTATTTTTATTTTATCTTACGTGTCAATACTATGCTTGATGAGTGAGTCTACACTTTCACTGGACAGAGATATCATTGGAGTCATATGAAATGCAAATTAATGCATATGTAGATGTATTAAGCCTATTGGCATAAATCACGCATTTAGAGAAAGCTATCATTAGTTCGAGTAGATTGTGACTTTACCCATTGTTTACATTTTCGTCGAGGGTCCAAACACATTTAGAATTGTACTATGTAAAAGCATTGGGGCTATAAATTCGTCCAAGTTATTGCATTGACCGTTACTAAGTTGTTTCTCAACAGTTGTTTGTTAAGCGGTCTATCCGAGTATGTAGGAAAAATTCCAGTCTTGGCTCGTTTATGGTATGAGCTGCTTCTCTTTCCGAATTTTGTAGACTTTGCTAAGTTTTGCTGTATTTGTTGCTTCGAGATTGTATATATATATATATATATATATATTTTTTTTTTTTTTTATTCATTAGACTTCTCTATATCTGGTTTGTTTTATACTTCTTCCTTTCCTAAATATATGATATTTTAGAGAGAAAAAATTATTTTTAGATAAACGATTTTTTCCTTCGTAAATGTTAATTGGATATCTTGGTCGAAAATGTGAAAATCAAAATCTGATGGAGGTATAGGCTTTAGGGATATTGGAGAATTTAGTCAAGCATTATTGGCTAAGCAATCATGGAGAGTTTTACACAATCGAGATACGCTGCTTTCGAAAGTCTACAAAGCTAGATATTTCCTTTAAAAAACGTTTCTTGAAGGATCACTGTGAAAACGTCCATCTTACGCTTGGCGTAGTGTACTTTTCGGACGGAAGCTACTGGAAAAATGATTGATAAAAATTATAGGTAATGGGGAAAACACAAATATTTGGACAGAAAAATGGCTTTTTGATGATGAACCTCGATCACCTCTCTGTTTTAATTTACCATTGGATTCTGATCAGAAGGTTTTCTGCTTAATTACTAGGGAAGAGTATTGGGATAATAGGATAATACATCACTTATTCACTGTAGATGACGCAGCAAAAATATTATCTATGATTCCTAACAATCAGCTAAATGATAAGTTTATATGGGCTTACTCAGCTGATGGATGATATCAAGTTAAAAGTGGTAGTTGGTTGCTCTCAAATTTAAGGGACCAAACCTTAGTTGTAGCCTCTCAACAACGGTTGGTCAATGACTTGAAAACAAGAATATGGAAAATAATGATTGTTCCAAAAATATAAATGTTCTTGTGGAGGTCTTTCTCGGGGGCATTGGCGGTAGCCTATTGTCTTCTTGCCCGTGGTATACGTTCGGAATCACGGTGCTAACTCTGTGATGTGGTGCTAAAAACAATAAATCACATGCTTTTTGAATGTGTCTTTGCCACTAAAATTTGGCAGTTTGTCGCAGTTTCGGGTGTCACTCAAATATTCACAAATACCCTCACTCAAAATATCCACAACATTCTACTCTTAATGGATGATACTAGTATTAACGAAAATTTAAGGGCATCCATTCCTTGGATTTTGTGGGACATCTGGAAAAATAGAAACACACTGGTTATAGAAGGAAAACAAAACGATATTTAGTGACGGTTTCACTAGCTTAGTAAGAATCAGAGCATTGGAATAAGCTCTATGACAAATCTCAAAAGGATCTAAGGAGGGCATTCGTTTGTCCAAAAAGAAAAGAAACTCGTTGGACGAAATCGTCATCTTTGGTTCTAAAGTGCAATGTCCACGCATCATGGTCTGGCAAATACTTCCTTAAAGGTGGCGCATGGATTATTAGGAACTATATAAGTGAGGTTACATTCCATGCTAGGGATACTCTCTTCCCGCTTCCAACAAGTTTGAGGTATAGTTTCGTTGCATTCTCTGGGCCCTAACAAGCATGTATGACCTTTATTTGAGATTCATAGAAGTTTGGTCAGATTTTGACAGCGTAGTTGAAGCAATTAATCATCGAACAAGCTGGCCAAAATGTAGAAGCTTACTTCAAAGGATATCCACCGTAGCCGCCTCCTTTTCATCCTGTTCATTCTTCTCCGCTTCTATTTCAGCCAACTCTATAGCGAGATCTATTGCCAAAAGCGTCTCCAAATTTGGTATGTTTCAATCGTACCAAGCTTTAGGAGGACCGGCTTGGCTCCATTCACGCATTCAAGACGAAGCAAATCTCTCATAATATTTTTGGTAAAAGTGTTTATATTTCTCTTAATGTATTATCTTATTGATATTATCACACTTTAGTTGAGGAAAAAAATAAACGATTTTGTCACATTTCAAAGCAGTTTTAATTGAAAATTTTAAGTTTCAAAAATATTAATTGAAAATATGTGAATTTATTAAAATACTTTTGATTTGGAATCATAAAAATTTTTCTTTTAAGAAAATATTGTATCTAACAAGGAGCAGGTGGTCTAGTGGTGTGTCACCTCGGCTGCCTAATTACCAGACTAGGAATCGAACCTGGCCATTCGCATAGCGAGTGCATTTTCTCATATTTATATTTATGGAGTTTGAGTTATTAGGCCGACCCGTTGTGGTCCATAGATCAATGTGACAAAAACAAAAAACAATGTATTTATGAGCAAAGTATTGTTTATGCATTTATGTAAAAAAAATGCTACTCCCTCTATTTCCAAATAATTGTAGTTTTAGAAAAAAAAGTTTGTTTCAAAATAATTGTTGTTCACTTATATCTATGCAAAATATATGACATTTGTTGTTTATGTTGGAACTCAAATAATGAACAATGACTTTTGTGATTTCTCCGGTGAGTTTTCCGGCAAGTGTGTTGCTTGAAATCGCCGGATTATGGTTGCCTTGAATAGGTTGTTGTTTGGACTACAACTTTGAATATTCGAATGATAAATTTGGAGTTATATTGAATGAGAAATGTGAGGTCAAAGTGTGCAACTACACACTAAAAGTCAACAGATTGACAAAAGTTAATTTGTCCCACATTGCTTGGGAAAACATTTTTCAAGTGGTATA
>OVBE01005957.1:0-20720 GCA_900406425.1 Iberis pinnata
CACATATTGTCTTTGGTTTATGATTGGTTTTTCTTATGATGATTTTTTCTTTGTTTGGTGAAAGGTCTATGGATCCAACGTTTTTTGGAGAAGAAGATATTGTTGAAGAAAGACAAAGAATATTACAAGAAGATGATGATTTTGATGTTGATATTATCTTGTTGGTGCTTTTAATTTTTTATCAAAAGATATATTTGACGAAAAAACTACTTCAACTACAAAATTTTCCATAAGTGATAATTTTCATAAAGTTTTACGCTCTCTAAACCAAATTTCACCAAGTTTAATGGCTACGTCTAGATCCACGGTGCCTCAAAATATTAGAGAGAGTACAAGATTTTATCCTTATTTTAAGGTATATTATATTTTCTGATTTTTTATATTTTTAAAAATTATTAATTTATTTATTCAAAGTTAACATGTATTTAGGATTGTGTTGGAGCTATCGATGGTACGCATATTTTTGCAATGGTGCCGGAAGAAGAAGTTGCCCCTTTTCGCAATAGAAAAGGTGACCTATCGCATAATGTGTTGGCTGCATGTAATTTTGATCTCGATTTTATGTATGTACTTAGTGGATGGGAAGGTTCAGCTCATGACTCAAAAGTATTAAATGATGCTTTAACAAGGAACACTAACCGACTACCAGTTCCAGATGGTATGTATCTATATTTTAATTATTAGATCTGATTTTAATCTAATTAAAAAATAATTATTTTTTTGCTCAAGGAAAATGTTATGTAGTCGACTGTGGATGTGCAAACCACCAAAAAAATTTAGCTCCTTTTTGTGGCGTTCGATATCATCTTCGAGAGTTCTCTAGTCAAGATTCTACTCCACGAAATGAGAAAGAGTTGTTTAACCATCGTCATGCATCTTTGAGAAATGATATTGAGAGAATATTTGGTATTTTTAAATCTCGATTTCTCATTTTTAAATCTGCACCTCCTTTTTCTTACAAGACACATATAGAGATTGTACTTGTTTATGCTGGTTTACATAATTTTCTTCGAAAATTCTGTCGAACATATAGTTTTTTGGAGGAAACAAATTCAAGTGAAGAAGAAAATCTTGAAGAAGTTGATAACAATTATGATGAACGTTTTGCAATGCAAGATCAACAAAGAGAACATGCTAATGAGTTAAGAGCAACAATCGCTACAAACATGTGGAAAGATTTTACACAATATGGAAACAACATATAATAAAAGTAAAAAATGTTCTTTATTTTAATATTAAGGTTTATCATATTAAATAATAAGATTTTATTATTACTTATTTGATTTTGAAATTCTAGTTGTCGGTTTTTAAAATCCATTTGTTCGAGTTAAGAATCCACTAAAATCTGTTAGTTAGATTTTAAAGTCCATTTGTCAGATTTTAAAATCTTTGGATTTAGAAATACTTCCAAATCCATTAAAATCACATAACCAATAACCCCCCCCCCCTTTAAGTATATGTATATGCGATTATCCTTTTATGAAGGAGAACAATGAGCACTCTATTGAGACATGAATAAAGATTAAGGGTTAATTAAGGTCAATTGCATTTAATTAAACAAGAAAGTCTTTTATAAACTTATTTAAGTGACATATAGTTATTGGAATTGACTTTGAGAAAGAAAAAGGTCACATGTGCTCCAAAGAAGCCACACCAAACCTTGAGCTCATTTTGTGTCGAACAAAGTTCCCTTACACAACATGTCTCTTACCTCTTTTAGCCTTTGTTCAAATTTTGATATCTCTCATTATGTTTCTTGTACACATATTTTTTCTATCTAATAGGAAATTCTATTCTTTCCCTCACTCTTCTCTCTCTCTTTTTTGGTTCTAAGTTTCACAATTGTTCTTAAATGTTTTTCATTGTTCTTGATGCTTAACCTCTAAATTCTAACATGAACAAAGCAAAAAACTCCAAAACCTTTATTTTCCTAATAATCTGCTATGTTCTCTTGTTTCTTCAAGTATTATACTTATTCTACTCTTGTTTGTCTCTCGGGTATATAGCTCTTCACGATTCTGTCCATACATTATATTGTTCTTAAACTCTTCTCACTATTTCTAAGCTCATCTTTCATGAATTCTCAAAAAAAATCTTGTTGTTCCGGTTTTTCTCGAAGGGATGAACTATTTGCTATGGTCTAGGACCACCAATATTTTCTTAGGAGGCAATGATTTGTGGAGTCATGTCCTAAAAGAAGCTCCATCAAACTTCACTTAAGAAGGTGACTAATATGGTGCCATTGTTGAAGAAGATAAGTGGTTTCAAGAAGACCAAGAAAGAGCTTGTGATGGCCAACCAAGGGTACTACAAAGGTGATGAGAGGAAAATCTTTTTTTTTTGTGACCATTGCAAGAGTAATGAATAGAATAAGGTGAAGTGTTGGGTTCTTCATCCACGCCTTAGGTTGAGGAACACCAATAAATGGTTCAACCCAAGTTTCAATGGTCGAAGAGCTCACCTTTTTCAAGACAAGAAGGACTATAAGGTCGACAACTCAATTGGAGCAAACCCAGCCACAAGTGTGAACAATCAAGCTCAAGGAGATGTAAACAACTCACTTGCTCTTGTCACCTACATTCCAAATGTTGAAGCTTCTTCCCAATATGAAATCATAAAGAGGAGTAACTTGAATGCTTTTTTAAGGCCTTGAAAGAGGTCTCCATGTCTGCTAATGTAATTGGTAATTTGATAGGAGACCTCGGGCATGCAAGGAACATAGATAGTCATCTAATATTGGATTCGGATGCTTTACACCATATGATATAAACTTAGACTTGATAATGAATTTATAATTGGCCTTAGAAAATGTTATAATTTCAAATGACGATAAAATTCCTATTAAATGCATTGAGAGTCTTAGATTATTTGATAGAGAATCTAAGGCATTTTACATGTCTAGTATTACATATAATCTCTTGTCTGTTAAGAAAATCACCAGTGACTTGAATTGCAATGTTATCTTTGGGTCTAATGATGTATTCTTTTATGATATCAAGTCTAAGGAAGTGATTGGTTTCGGAGAATCCAATGATGGCTTATATGTGCTAGGATAAAACAAGTGAAACTCCCTTTTATTCTATGTTTTTCTTCGGTTGTTGACAATGCTAGTGATGTGATTTGGCATGCTGACTAGGACATCCATACTTTAGAGCTTTAAAACTCTTTTGGCTAGTATATCTTTTGAAAAAATGGTTGTGAGGCTTTTATACTTGTTAAGCATTGTAGAACTGTGTTTACCAAGTCTACAACCATCTATAAGAATTGCTTTGATTTAATTTACTCGGATGTTTGGACTTCACTTTGCAAAGCTAGATAATATCATAAATATTTTGTCACATTCATTTGATGAGAAATCAAAGTAGAGTCCTAGAAGCATTTATCATTTCTTAAACATGTCTCTAATCATTTTAATGCTAAAAATTAAAATTTTTAGATAGATAATGGTGGACAATACACAAGTCATGCTTTCAAACAACAACTAGCTAAATATGAGATTTTTATCAAATAAGTTTCCCTTACACACCTCAACAAAATGATGTGCCCGAAAGACAGAATAGACATCTCATGCAAGATCAATGATTTTCACACAAATGTTCCAAAACAATTTTGGGGAGATGCGGTTCTCTCGGCTTGCAACTTGATCAATAGAACTCCAACCAATGTTATAAATGATGTTACCCCTTTAAGATATTGAACAAGGAAACATGCTAAAAGCACCAAAGCTATGTTCATTGGGTATTATATCATACAAAAAAGCTAAAACTGCTATGTGCTTGAGACAAAGAAAATTCTAACATCACGAGATGTGAGATTTATAGAGCAAAAGAGGTTTTAGAATGAAAAGAATTGGGAGGCTCTAAAGGATGTACCCAATACGCTTTTGAATAAAATGTGACCAAAGCTAATATAGAGATGAGAAAAATTTAGAGGAGAAAGAAGATCTGTAGATTTTTCACTAGTTCAATTCCTATTATACTATCATGTCATTGTAGTTTAATAGGTGTCAATATAATCAGGTGAAGCTATTAACCACTCTAGATGCAATCAGATCTACTAATTCAAGCCAAGTAAATAAAAGGGGTTAACTAACAATCCTAAACAAACATAACAAACTGGAAGTAAAAACACATAACATAAGAACTATCATGCATCAACAAAAACTAAAGAGTAAACAGCAAGTAACCTAAAAGTAGAAAAGAAAATGGTGTTAAAATGCAATTAAAGAAAAATAGTACCTGAGGATGGGGTAATTGAACAGTGATCCTCCTTGATTACCTAGATGTCTAACATAGCTCAAGCAAGAGCTAATCCCTCGACAACAGATTCAGAAAAAAATCAAATTCAATCTCTTGATAGATGATCTTAAACTAAGATAAATCCAGACTTAACTCTCGTTTACGAAACACTACCTAGCAGGCATGAAGAAACAATCAGTTCAAGTCAATAAACACCCTAAACTACCAATCTCTTGGGTTACGAATGTAAATCTCTGAAATCACTTTGTTCAAACATTTCATCAGACATATTTTAGGTGTGGAAATACCTAAGATCAGATTTCAATTGATCAGAGAGAAATAAGCATTAAAAACAATAAAACAGAAGGAATCTATGAATGATCAAACTTAAACATCTAGGAGAATCAAGGAATCAACACCAACCTACCCCATCCTTAGAAACCTAGGAAGCTACTCACTACCCATGATGATCACGGAATCAGAAAACACAATAAACAAAACTACTAAACAAATCATCCGGATCAAAGATCAAACTCTTAAGAACAAAAAGAACAAGAAGATTCGAAAACTCAGAAGATGATGATTAAGAGCAGCAAGAACATAAACCCAGAAAATAGTGAGCATAAACCCATAAACCGGTGATCAAAACTAGAAAATGAAATGAAGGATCAACATGCACTAGATATTCATGACCCTTAATCTAAAAAAAACATAAATTAGAAGAGATCATAAACAGAAACTTCATTTAATGAAAGATATTCGTTTGATCATACAAGAACTTTCAAAGGTAAAAACAGAGAGAAACCTAAAAGAAGAACATAAAATAAAGCATAAAAAGCATGAAATAAAGCATAGGTTCAAATGGAAGCGTGTTTAGTGCTTATATAGTGGTTTAGGAAAACCCTAAACCACTAAAGACAAATAATTAAAATTTGCATGTGGTTCAGCTTGATCTTTGATGTAGAAGTCTGGCTTGAACTGGAGTCGAGTCGGGACTACTTGGTTGATCAAGTTGAGATTTCTGAATGATCGATTTGGTTTGGTTCGGGTGATCGAGTCCATCGTGTAGGGGTCATCAAGTCGGGGTCATCGATTCATCGTGTCGGGGTCATCGATTCATCGTGTCGGGGTCATCGAGTCCATCGTGTATGGGTCATCAATTCATCGAGTCAGGGTCATCGAGTCCATCATTTCTGATCGAGTTACTTTCGTTGAGTTGGCTTTGGCATCGGCTTGATCGAGTTGGTCACTTGGTGAAACCTTGGTATTTTTCTAAAAACCCGGATCACTTAGCACTTTAGTACCCTTTTTCTTTTTCGTTGATTCCATTGTCCAAGAGTTCTCCCTAAGTACTTGAAACATCTCCAATATGCACATGTATGCAAATACTAATGCAGAACTACCTAAGAATGTGAACTTACTTAAAAAGACCTATGAATGCAACATATTGATATCTAAATTAACCTAAAAAATAATAAATGACTTCCTAAAACATGTAAAATACAAAGATATCAACTCCCCCAAACTAATTTCTTGCTTGCCCTCAAGCAAGTAATTCATAAGCTTGGAAGAGAGGTTTGAAAATGGAAACTTATAACCGAAATATGCTGATAAAATAGAGAATATCAATGTCCAAGTTATTAATTCTAAAATACAAACCCATCTCATCTTACTTAAAAACTTTAGCCATACTCATCAAAGTTTAGTTAAGATCAGTTCCAAATCTACACAATGCATTCAAATCCATTAATCTCTTTAACATTCCTTAAACAAAAAATCATGGATCAAGTTATGCACATTCATTGAACTCATTTGGCTAAGGGACTGGTTAAGGGACAAAAGTATGGAAGAAGACCTCAGTGGCAAAGTTCACAGTATGACACTTGAAGAAGGAGAATAGTCTTTTGTTCTTCTTGCTAATCATGAGTTTAACTTAGCTGAATAGAATCAGATGAGCATAAAAGGAAGATTGATCAATCCTGAAAACCAAAAAAGGTCTGATCTTATTCATGATTTTCCAAAGAGATGACATATTTGTGAAGGTGTTATGAACATGAACTTCAGACAGTTCTGGCCAAATGAGTTCTTATTTTCAACTAATGGGTTGTGGTGCTAGACAGATGGACAACAAACCCTCCTCCAGAATACATTCAGTTCCTCACCACTACATAGAAAAATCTATGCTTCAACTAGAAGATTTTGCAGGTCAGGTGGTGGAGCTAGCTTTTGACCTTACCAAGCGACAGAGTAAAGATTATGTTAGGCTTGAAGTTAAAATCCATGTTAACCAGCCTCAAAAAAGATACATAACTATCCAGTTATCCTCTGGTGTAACTACTATGACTTTGAAAAGCTCCAAAAAAATGTTATGGTTGTCAAAGACTTACTCACTCACAAGAAAGGTGTCCTTATATTATCCCTACTTCAGGCCCTATATCGGAAACCTTCTCATCATTCTCTTCCCAACCTGGTGCATCATCTAGAATACTTCTAACAGATGACCCACTTTAAGGTATCCTCATAGAAGAACATGTAGGTCATGATCCACCCATAGATTGTCTCCGCATGGCCCCTGAAATATTAACAAGATATGAGACAATATCTGCAACATGGACTAACAACGAATGTTTCATCAGTCCGTTCCAAACAGTTTGGATATCTGTAACTATTCAAAGAAAAAATAGTAAAAATTAATCATCCGTATAAAAGAAACAACTAGTAAATATTAAATTTCAAAAGACCATATATATGATTCGCTCCGTATATTACATATATACTACATATATACTAGTGGCGGAACTAGAAACTTTTTTGAGAGGGGTCATATATAAAATAATCAATTGATATATTTATTAAATAAATCATTTATACAAAAATAATCTCAATTTATACAAGGACATACTTATTTATCTTTTTATATAGAATAATATATATTAATTTGAGTAATTCCACAAAATTCTTCAAAAGAATTCATGTTTCAAAAAATTACTAACCACTCTCAATTATTTTAAAATATCACTAATGTGTTTTTTTCAAAAGTATTACAAACATAAAAATTGAATTTTAATAGACTATAATTAAATTTTTGGATTTGAGTTCACTAATTAGAAACTAATTTAGTTTTCAAGGGGTTATTTAGTGATAAGGGTTTCGTGTTTGAATTTGAAGTTTTAAAGCTGTGATAATATTTGATAATTTTGTAAAAAGATAATTTTGTGGTGTTTTTTAAAGAGTTGAGAATATAGTATTTTTAGAACACAAACTAAAAATGTATTTTTGAAAAAAAATTTATTAATTCTTGGGTCTATCTAAAATTATTTTGTAGGTGAAATTAATATTACATCATATTAATAACATATATATTAAGCTAAATTAGTATAATGTAATGATAAAACAAATTTTTATAGAAAATTAAGTGGGGGCAAGTGACCCCACTCTTTTCAATGTACATTCGTCAGTGATATATACACATTACACCATATAAAATATATGTTATTCACATACTCAATAAATAGAAAACTTAAAAAGAAAAACATAAATGAAAATGATAGGTGTAAAATTTCATATGAACTAATAAATACTAATGTGGAAATGATAATATGGTTTACATTACAGTAGAAGAAGATATTTTCTTCGATGTCCTTTACTATTTACAAATATGAAAATGTCATTTCCCAATATATGCGTCGAACTTTTATTTAATATTTCATCTAAAGTTTAGATGATTTTAATTATTTACTACTTATTGGATAATTTTAACATAAATAAAGTATATTTCTATAGAATTTATTAATATTTTTGGATATTTGTGGAATTGAAATGAGAAAATCGGATATCCGCAAACATCTATAAATTCAGGATATCCGTAAGTCCGTATATCCATGTTTTTAGGAGCAAAGAAAATCGCTAATTTAGATTCTTTTTAAAAACAAAGAAAATAGCAGATATTAAATTTTTACGACTAATCCGCTTTGTGTCCACGCATATGTCGTCCTACTAAGCTCAGAAGAATCTCACAAATCCAAGCTCTCACATCATCAACAGACCTTCAAGAAGAGGAATCTAAACCTAAGAGGAAAAGAAAAAACACACAGTCACAAGTTACTTATAGTTCAAGACCTGGTGGTTTCAAGATTAAGGGATTTGAAAAGAGCTTATTTTCTAGATATAATTTTTTAATGGTGATTAAAAATCTGAAGCGCGCTATTATAAAAGTACATGTTGGACTAGGATATGATATCTTTTTACAATATACCCAATTGGACGTAGTGGCGGGTTGTCTCTCCTATAAAAAAAACATAAAGTTAGACATACTATATTTGGATAATAAATGGTGACCCTTATATAAAAAGAAGGGCTAAAGTGTGAGAAAGAATCATCATACTAGAATTAACAGGATTCAAGGTTGGAGCATAACTGATGAATTTGATGAGCTCCTACATGGAAGGGAAAAAGTAGGTGGAATTGACAGACATACACACTCCCATCAGAACTTTGTTGATATGATACATTGCCGCATTTTTACATAAATAAACGGTAACGGTAACCATTTTACATGATGAGGTTGACATGGAGATCATTGGGTTGAATGCAAGTTTGATAGATTTTTTGCTACTAAAGACTGGTTTCTTCTATTCCCTATAGCTACATAATAGTTTTTTTGGAAAAACGAGGCTCAAATCACAGACTTGAAACTATCTCCAGATCATTCAAGGGTTACTTTAAATTTGACATAAGACTTATTGCAAGCCTGGAGATCCGTGACATCATTAAAACCTTTTGGCACATCCAAAATCCAGCCTCAACCATTGCGAACAAAATTACAAGAAGCAAAATCCTCCTAAGCATATGGAAAAAAGCTAAGATCACAAATGTTGCAGCCAGAATTTATCAGATTAAGAAAGAACTGGAAGAAGCCCAATCCAGTTGATGCCCTTCTACATCACAAATTTATATCCTACAAAAAGAGTTGATACATCAATACCAAAACGGAAAACTTTATTGGAAGCTAAAAAGCCGCGAAAGCTGGTAAAAGAGGGGATAAGAACTCAAAATATTTTCATCACTCTATTAAAACAAGAAGGGCAAAGAATAATATTAAGAGATTAATGGATGAACTTGGAAATATTCAACAAGTTGATTCATCAAAAGGAGAAATAACTCTTAGTTACTTTTCTAAACTATTCACAACACATAAAGAAGTAGTTTCTACAAATATTTTGAAGATTTCCAGCCTAGAGTAACCGATGCAATAAACTCCAAGCTCACTAGAATTCCCTCAAAATCTGAAATAGGAAGGATGCCTTCGCAATTAACACAGACAGTGCCCCCTGGACTTGATGGCATGACAAGCTTATTTTCTTAGAAATTCTCGGATGTTGTTGGAGACCAAGTCTCCACTGAAATTAAGAAATTCTTTGAGACATGCTCTCTCGTAAAAGACTGGAATTTTACGCACATATACCTCATTCCAAAGATTCCTAATCCAAAAAATTGACAGACTTAAGATCCATCAACCTTTGCAATGTAACCTACAAAATTATTGGAAAAATTCTTCTTCTTAAATTGTAATCATTGACCTAGTCTAATCTCGCCGGCTCAATCTGCCTTTGTGTTTGGAAGACACATACAAGAAAAAATATGATTGCACATGAAATTCTCCACAGTTTAAGGGTCACGCCATCCATTTGGAAAATGTATCTTGCCCTTAAATCAACTTTATCTAAGGCTTTTGACAGAGTCAGCTAAACATACCTTCGAAAAATGCCACAAGCTATGGGTTTTGATGAGAAATGGATACGATAGACTATGGAATATGTGTGTCCTAACTCTTACTCAGTTTTAATGAAAAATTCGACTAATTCACCCCAAGAGAGGATTGAGACAGGGAGACACTATTTCACCCTTTCTTTTTGTCCTATGTGTTGAAGGTCATACTCATATAATCACCAAAGCTGAAAATCAAGGTTTTATTTCTGGTTTAAAGTATCATCCGCAGGGTCCTTCTATCTTATACTTGCTATTCGCAGATGATAATTTATTCATATGTAAAGTTACTCTAAGGCAATGCTCTATACTGAAACAAATCTTGGAAACCTATTTTGTTGTGTCTGGCCTGAAAATAAACTATGAAAAGTTTACCCTTACATTTGGATCAAGTTAGATCCCTACTACCAGCAGTTTATGAGGCATCTACTGCAAATATATAAGACATAAAAGAATTCCTCTTACCTTGGCCTTCCTTAAGTCTTTCTGGGATCAAAGGTCAATCTCCTACAATTTATCCACAAGAAGCTGAAGAGAAGAGTAAATGGTTGGTTTGGTAAGCTTCTTTCTCATGGTGTTCCCCGAGGCTATTGCTATGACTCTATCGTCATATGCGATGGCTTGTTTTAAATAACCAAAGAAAACATGCTCAACCCTCACATTAGCTATTATTGAATTCTGGTGGAATTCAATGGAAGGAAAAAAGAAAATTTGTTTGGGTCAGCTAAGCTAAATTATGTCTTGCAAAAAAACAAGGTGGAATGAATTTTAAGGACATAGAGTGTTTCGATGAAGCACTTTTAACCAAGAAATGTTGGCATATGCTCTAGAACCCCTTAAACATATGCTGCCTATTTCTTAAGAGCAAATACTTTCTCACGTAATAATTTCTAGAAGATCCTAATTCCTCTTATGCATGGCGCAACCTTCTTTCATCATAAATAAATCTATTACTAGGCCTTAAGAAACACATTGGTAATGGAACTCCACCTATGTTGGAACTTCACAGTGGCTAGATGAAGGGGAAAGATACCCGTTGATGAAGCAACCAATAGTGAATTTGTACATGAAAGTTAGTGATCTAATCTCCGAGGTTATAGGGAATTGGAACGAGGAAGCACTAAATCATTGGTTCTTTTTGGAAGATATCAGAAACATCAAAGACATCAATCATTTCATACATAATGACGGCTATTATCTCCGGAATCAAACACACAATAAAAGATTTTATGTATTTGCAGCCTATAAACTAGCACATCAGCACAAATACATAGATCTAATCCTAGAGCAAATAATGCAGCCATCGTTATGTTCACTTAAATCTCTATGTTAGAATATTTAAGCTCCTACCATGATCAAAATATTCATGTGGAAAATTTTAAATCAGGCGCTACCAGTCCTGGACAATCTGATCAAGAAGAAGTTAAAAGTCATTAATATTTGTATGTTATGCGGTTTGGAACAGGAAACAATCAACCGTTGCATCTTTGTATGTACCTTTGATAGGCAAATTTGGGCTCTTTCTCTAGTTCTCCAGTCCTTTGGCGGTTTCCATTCATCCTCTTCCTAGCCAAGATGGATTACCTATTCATAGTTCTCAAAGACAAGGACATAGACTTGCATATTAGAAGATCAATCTCATGGATATTATGGGGAATCTGAAAACTCATAAATGCTTACCAAATCGAGGGACGTACTTTCAATACTCTAAACTCGGCAAAAAGTTCAAGGATGATGCAGCCTTATGGTTTGACGCAAACAATCCTCAGGAACCCATCAACCATCAACTTTCGATTATCTCAAAAAATATCTGGAAACCACCAAAGCCTCCTTAGGAAAAGTACAACATAGTTATTAGATGGGATAAAATTTTAGAGAAACTGGGTTCAACACATATCCTAAGAGATTACCAAGGTTCTTTCATTCTACACAATAGAAGATCTTTTTATAGGGTTAAATCAATCTCAAAAGCTCATTACCTCAGTTTAGAATGGTCAATTCAGAGTATGTAAGATATGCTTTTCACCATCATATTCGCAACTGAAGTAAGAGCTCTACTCAAATCGGTGAGATCTCCAAATCTATTGAATACTGAAATGATACATGCAGTAGAGATAAATTCACTATTGAACATTTTAGAAGAACGAAAACTAGTTTATGAACCTAGATACCTGAACAAATGTGCTCACTTGGTCGCTTCAGGTGTAATCCAAAGGAGCCAATGACAATCCTATATCGCTACGGGTGAACCATCTTGGATTGCATCTCTACGAATCTGAGCAACCTCGTTGACATCATTTGCTTCTTATGTCATTTTATTTTTTGTCGGTTTCATTTTTCTTCTTTTTTATTTTTTATTTTTTTAGGCTGCTTTTGTTCACATGCATGACACCGGACTTGACTTGTAAGTTTTTCTTTAACCAAATTATGTAATTATTATTTTTTGAGGAAAAAAAGTATAAACCAATAGTTCTTGAGTGTTAAAGAAGTATGATTTTTACATTAGACCTTACAAATTACAACAATTCCTCTTTTCCAAAATTCGGAATGACCTCTTTGTTGTGTATTTTCCAGATTCCTGTGCGTTTAACTTTTCAACTAATAGGAAATATCTCTTAATCCCTAGTGGGAAGATCTTAAGATAATTAGACCAAGCAGATATTTTTAATAAGCCTCCAACGTTAATGTAACACATGGCTTCTTCAAACTTCACAACAGCTTTTATCACATTATTACATCATCTGTTTATCTTTCTTCGAAACCATATCTTAACAAAAGCAATAATAAAGATTCGTTAAAAATATCATTTGAATTTCTCTTCTTTTGTACAAATTTTCTCATCTTCTTAACCCGAATTTCTCCAAAACCCTAAATTTGATTACCCTTTCCTTAACAACTCATTTTCTGCCTTATACTTACAAAAATACCAAGAAACATTAACTCATAAAACTGCTCTATTTACACTCCCTCGTGCTCTTTCCCTTAAAGCTTCAAAGATTCCACACATAACACTTTATGTACCAACTTACGAGTTAAGTAATGTATGTATGAGGGGATTTCTAGGCAAAGGCAGGGATGCTGCAGTTCCTACTGTCCCTATCAAGGCAATTGAACCCTTCGATCCTAACCGTTGGGCTGTTACCAAAATTGCCTCTGACACATCCTCCTTTCCTTCCTAAGGAAGAAGGGGATGACAGAGGTTGCCCCAGCGGTGTCAGGATCGGTGAAGAGACAAGTGTGATTCCATCTCTGAAGCGAGCATCTTGTGTTAACGGGTTAGCAACTCTGCTCGGTGGCGACCCACATAAATATGGGGACGGTGAGTCTAATACCTGCTGCGTATAAACGTGTTTGGAACCATAACTATCCTGTGATGACCCCAACAAAACACCATCAGTTTCCATTACAGACGCATATTTGAAAAAGGTCAGAAAAGTGGACCAGTTGGTTGCTGTAATGATTTCAGCCGAGACGTCTTATTCTCTACTTTTATAGAAGTTTTGACAAGTCGCAAAACAACTGTATTAATAAAATATTATGAGAAACCGACTTTCTACTGCTTTATTGAATCTTAACCTACCAAGACGTAACCAGTTTGATAGACAAATTTTAACCTACCAAGAACTAAAAAAAAAAACAAAAAAACACATATTACGGATGAACAAGTGAGAAGAGGAATAAACAGAAACCTTGGCGAGTCGAATGGTGTTGTTCGTAGATACGACGTGGTTTTGGGCAAACAGCAACAGTTTCTCTTTCAACCACTGAAGCCGAGCTCCTCATATCTCCACCAGCAGCGAAAGCTTTTGGCTGGACCGCCCACTGATTCATTTTTTTCTTGTTTGAACAAATACAAATTTCTTAACCTCTTCATGAAAATTTGAATCGTAATACGGGTTAGTTTTGGAATCGTTTCTAAAGAGGAAGAAATAAAAACAGATCTAACTAAATCTTCCTAAAACTAAATGAACAAACAGTAGTCTCAACCAAATCGAAGAATCTCAAAAACAGATCCGTCAATATTTTGGAGAATAAAATCTGGCTGATTCTTTGGAGACCAAAATTCGGAAGCGTAATTTTACAGATCTAAAGACGTAACCGAGCGAGATAGATGAACACAGGATCTACAAACAAAAACAGAAACATAAATCTCCGATCTAAGAATGTAAAAGAAAAGCCATGGCAGTGAAGAGAGAGAGAAAGTTATCCTTAAGCTTAACTGTACAGCTTCAATTGCGAAGTGGAGCTATGGCGATAAGAAATGTTAAAGCGGAGAACAGAAGAATAAAGAATCCCTTGTTTCATATATAGGCCCATAATACAGGCATTTCAAATATTGTTATTATTATTTTCTATTTCCCTAATAATATTTTTTTATTTATAATGTTAAATTTATTGATAAAAAAATAAAAAGTCATATTTATAAAAAAGAATGGATTGGTAAAAATTAGAAAAATGAGAGTATGCGGTTTAAGAGAGCGGTTTTATGGTTGCCTCGTTAAAATTTGGTTTTAGAAAATTATGTAGGATAAAATTAAAACCAGGAAAAAAAGTACAAGCCATGAAACTCGAAACCGCATACCTGAAAGAAAAAAGAAGAAACTGTTAAGGAAAAGTCGTGTAAAAGCCAAAAAGGAGGTGCCACTCGAGGCGGATCAGATGGGGTGATGAGTGATCCATAATTGCTCGAGGCCGTGAAACCGTGATGTTGGAGCGTAGTGTAGGCTGATAATCCGCTGGTGGATGACTCTAGTGATGAGCCGTAAGAGATGATGGTATGGCTGATGCGGTTGTCATGATTCCTTGCGTTCCGTTCTCGCCAGATATGATAGATAGTAGCTTGGAAACAAAGTTTGAGGAGAGTGGAGGTGAGAGCAGAGTGTGAAGGTCTACGAAGAGTGAGGAGCGTGCAGTGTCATTCCGGATTGAGGCGGTGATGTAGTGGGGATGATACGAGCGCTGAGCAAAGGGAGTACATGTAAGGGCAAGCGAAGAAGAGGTGATCCCTTGTTTCATCATGTTCCCCGCAAAAAGCACAAGGCTTTGCCTGTCCCCATGCTCTCATACGATGACTGGTAGTTATCCTGTCTAGAACTGCCAACCAAGAAATGATAGAGTAACGAGGTACAACTTGTGAAAACCATATAATATATGTCCAAGGTTTTTGAGGGTTAGAGGGGCAAATCTGTTTCCATGTCGCTTGTGCGTTGAACTCGGGTTTGTAGATATTCCCGCCATAATGCCATAAATAGCTGTCCGGACCCAGGTCGGGTGACGGTAAAGGTTGCTGAATGATGGAATCATGAATAAGCCCTAAGGTAAGCCTCTGAGATTGCCTCGCCTGCCATCTTGAGTTGTGCATCGCTTGGACGACGGTTGCATGCCTTGTGATTCCAAATTTGCGAATACCAAGATCACATGTAATTTCTAGCAAAGGACCAAAGGGCAACCAGTTATCAAACCAAAAAGAAGTATTAGTACTGTTACCAATTTTGGATTTGAAGAACGTTGCGGCTAAGGGGCGGAGCTTGAGCAGTTTGCGCCAAATCCAGGATCCAACGGAGGTGGAAGGACTGTCCCAGAAAGTCGAGTGCATGAGAATGTATCAACATGTCCATGCAGTCCATAGTGATGTGGTATTGGTATGAAGCCTCCATATGAGCGAAAGAGAATATACAGTGGATGTATCCTCAGAGCGTTGAATGCCTAGACCACTCTGCGATTTAGGACAGCTGAGATCTGACCAGCTGACCTTGGCGGAGCCCAAAGATGTAGTTGAACCCGTCCATAAGAAGCTACTGCATAGACTCGTGAGTGCTTGCAAACACCTCTTTGGTAGACGGAGAGCAGAATGCCAAAAATTGATCGTGCTTACTATCACCGCCTGAAAGAGCTGTAGCCTACCTGCATACGAGAGAAGCTTAGAAGACCAAGACTTAACCGTGAGCGAATTCGGTTAATGAGAGGTTCATAATCCGTTTGGGATAGTCGTTTTGTCATTAACGAAAAACCAAGATACCAAATTGGAAGAGGTTCATGCCGTATTCCATAACCCGAGATGTTGTTGAGCAAGGGTGGGGAAGGGTTGGAGGTGAGGAAAGCTGATGATTTGGTTAAGTTAACCCGACGTCTTGAAGCGTTACCAAAGGTGTCTAGAACCTGCAAAATACCTTGGATGGATTCATTAGTACCATCACAGAAAATAAGAATATCATCTGCAAAACAAAGATGGGTGAGGCCTAGGTGGTGACAGTGTGGGTGATAACCGATGCTCCTTGAGACTGCGGCTTCATTCAAAATCTTAGATAAAAAATTATTAGCTATGACATAGAGATAAGGGGACAGTACACAACCTTCACGAAGACCACGGGAACTTGGGAAAAAACCTGCGGGTTCACCATTTACCGAGATGGAAAAAGTCATTGTAGAGATACAAAGATGGATCCAATGAATAAATAGGGGTGGAAGATTTAGAACCTGTAGGACGGTGATGATGAAATCCCAATTGACCGTGTCAAAAGCTTTGGAGATATCGAGCTTAAGAGTACAACATGACGAAACTGTTGAGCGATGATAGTCCTTGACTAGTTCTGTGGCTAATAAGACATTTTCAAGCAGAAGACGGCCTTTGATGAATGCACTTCGGTTGGGTTCAATGAAGTCAGGAAGGAGGAGCTTTAGGCAATTGGCAAGGATTTTGGAGATGACTTTGTAGATGATGTTACAGCAGGATATGGGACGGTAATCTTTGATTGTCTGAGGATCATCTCCCTGTGGAATTAGCGCGACAAGAGTTGCATTGACACCTATGGGAAGGAAACCATAGATAAAAAGAGACTACATCGCTGTGACAATCGCCCATGAGGTTTTGAAAAATACAGTTGTGTAACCATCAGGGCCCAACACTTTGTTAGAAGGCATTGAGAATAGTGTATCATGGATTTCATGGGCTAATATTGGCTTGGTCAAGTGTGTACCTACATCCAAAGGACAACGGTAAGTAAGGAGTATTTCAAGATGTGATGAAGCTAAGGGAGTGATGGAGTCAGTAAGTTGAAGGAAGGTCTGGAAATGGTGGACTGGCTCGCCCTTTATCTCTATTATATCCGTCGTGGTTTCACCCGAAGGTAGAAGTAGGCGACATTGAATTTTGACTCGCGCGAGAGGAAGCTACACAGTGAAAGAAACTCGTATTCTGGTCGCCATGTCTTAACCAATTGATTATTGACTTCTGCTTGTACATGCGTTCCTCGGCTGCTGCCAAAAACCTTCATTCCCGAGAAGCGTTGGCTTCCACTTGGATAGTTGTGGGATTAGGATCTGTGAGGGCGCTTAGTTGCGCAGCACAAAGAGAGTCAAAAGCTAATCGTGTGCGGTTAGAGAGGTCTCTATATGATGATCTGTTGAGGTGGCGGACTATTGCTTTAAGGTCCTTGAGCTTGGTATGGAGTAGTCGGAGGGTTAGACGGGTGTGCGAGATCGCTGGACTTGAGTGTCAAGCTTCCTCAAGTTTTTGCAGGATATTAGGATGATCAATGAGAAAGTTATTAAATTTAAAAGGCTTGCGAGAGATAGAGGAATAAGAAGAAAGATGAATGACGCAACGCGCATGATCAGAGACATCGTTAGCCTCAAAAGCTGCATAAGAACCCGGGAAAACATTCATCCAAGTATCATTCACAAAACTTTGATCTAGTTTCTTCGCAATTGGGTCGCCCTCTCTATGATTTTTCCATGTGAACCGGGGTCCAACGTAAGACAAATCCGCTAAGTCCAAGCGGTTTACCAAGTCTTGAAACTGAAGCATTCCCAAAAGACGGCGTCCTCGAGAATGATTCGAGTGTTCGGAGGAGGACAAGATCTCATTGAAATCTCCTAGGACCAGCCACGAAATTTGCGTAGGGTCATAGAGGAGACGACACTCCAGCAACTCATTCGATAAGTGTACTCGGTCAACCTGAAAATTAAAGGCATAAACGCAAGAGATAAGAATAATAATGCCTGAATATAATGTTACAAGAGCCGTGATTAATTAAGATGTAATAAGAAGAGGGGTGACGACAACTCCCTCCTTCCAGCAAACCCAAATATGCCCTAAGCGATGGGCTGTATAGTTGTGAATGGCATCCCATCCATGAAGAGCTGTCTGCAAAATATGGTTAAAGTTGTGAGATTGTACTCGAGTTTCTAATAAACAACCAAATTGGAGCTTTAAAGAACAAATCCAATGACGGATAATAGAGTGCTTATGAGGCTGGTTAAAGCCTCTTGTATTCAAAGCAAAGAGCGACATGATCATTATTGTCTTCGGGAGGAGACATTAGGATATTTTTTAGGTGCCAATTGTTTAGTCGGTTTGCGGGCATTTGGAACATCATCCGAGTGCTTCAACTTTGTGCGGGTGATATAACGGCCCACTAATAGAGTATCAGTGGCTTTCAAAATGTCACTATCCGAGAGTTGTCCTTCCTCCTTTTCCTCACTTTCGGTCTCCTTATTATCTGCAAGCACTAAAAACGAGAGGGTGAGAAAGTCGATATATCATTTGGATTAACCGAAGCAAGCTGGTAGGTGAAAGGGAGGAAGATCGGCTGTTTTGTTTAATGGTAGACCATCCCGAGTTGGTATCGTCCGTCACATTAGGGATAGATTTATCCTTTATGGTTTGTTGCTAAGTGACTTGCTCGGTGCCTTCTAGATGTTCTATTTTCGGGTCATGTAGCGAGACGTTGTTCAGCACCAAAGATTGCTTATCCAATGTCATAGATGCCGCCGGTGAACCTGAAACACGAGAGAGAAGAGTGAGATCGATGATAATAGGTGATGTAGTAGTAGTGTCAGTAACGGTGACAAGTGTAGAAATAAGTAAGGTTTCGGCAATAGCAGGCTGATTTTCCGGGACAAGAATAGGTTTGCTGGTATTGTTTAGAGCCGGTGGAGAATTCCGTTGTGGTACAGTTTGTGCATTTTGTGGAGGAGGAAGTTGTGTGGTAAGCGTTGTTGTAATCTCAGGTATATCCTTCTTATTGCAAGATGTAACTGTGTGACCCCACGATTTACATGTCTTGCAACGTGGTGGCAGCCACAGGTATGTAACAAGAATTGGTATCTCAACTCCCATCAATTTGATAGCCGTTGTGAGCTCATTTTCAAAATTTACCACCGCCATGACACGGCCAACATCAAGGCGTACACAACGTTCGGTATTTGGATGCAATCTCTGGAAATCTCCCACAATATCAACAAGAAACTTTAGTCCTGCGTGAGAATAAAGATAGTCAGGTATTTGTTGAAAATCAATCCATAAAGGCATTGCAGTAAGATCCGGTTACGCTTGTGATTTGGATGGACTCCATTCCTGCACCACAAGTAATGTATAAGAAATATGCCAATATTTCTTACAGAAAATATTGTTTCGAAGTTCAGAAGATTCAATTCGAAACAAAATGGTATCACTCTTAATGAATTGAACATCGATCTTGGCTAGTTTGCCATCACGGTTCCATAGTCGGTTGATTGTGGCATGAACTTTGCCAATATGTGGCGCTTCCCCAATGAATAAGCCAACTAAAAATTTCGACCATAGCGGTTTGATATTACTCAGATTTAATGCATTTTAGTGGGCATTTATGTATGCTAAACTTGTATTATCTGAGCTCTTTCTTTGTAAAATTGGATATTTCTAAGACTTTCAGGTGTTCGGGTCAATTTGGATCAAATGTGCTGAATTGCTATATAATTGGATGGAATCTAACTAAATGAAGAATTGAAGAACCGATCTGATCTCAGATTAATGAAACTGAAGAATTGAAGTCAAGATGACTTCAGACCGATCGGTCCACCCTTGGACCGATCGGTCTGAATATCCGAAGAAAACAGAATCTTTGGACCGACCGGTCTGGATTTGGACTGATCGGTCTATAGTGATCCGGAGAAGACGGACCGATCACTCTGAGCCTTGGACCGATCGGTCCATAGTACCAGAAGATCAGACCGATCGGTCCAGCCCAACAGACAAAATCCGGAGACTACAGACCGATCGGTCCAAAGTCCCTGGAAAAACAGAAAATTCAGACCGATCGGTCCGAGCCCAGGTAAACCGAAAAAATTTGATTTCAATTGGATTTTTAACCGGATTTAACCGATTTCACTTAATTTTAACCGATTTTCACCCACATTCTACCCTAATTTCGAAAACCCACCTCCTTCTCCTTCCATTTCACTTCTCTTTCTCTCCAAACCTCCATTGATTCTCCAAGCTCCCCTCCCTCACACTCCATTCGATTTTTCTTGGTTTTGGGTGATTTCATTCGGATTTCTTGCACAAAACTCCTACCTACCATCGATTTTAACCAAGGTAAGGTTTCTAACCCCTCTTTTGCTTTGAATTTGAAATTCCCCTAGGGTTTGCACTTAGATGCGAAAATTGGGTGTTCTAAGTTGGAACTTTGTTTTATTTGCTTCTCCTAAGTTGTTTTGATGGATGAATGATGGTATTTGATTGAGATTTCAGATTTTGGTTTGAACTTGAAGAATTTGGGGAAATTGGATGATTGTTGCAAAAATTTGTTCTTCATTGTGTGAGATTACTTGATTTTAGGACTAGTAGATGTTTATTGACTATGATTCTTGTGAATTTATAAGTTAGTATTGCTTGACCATCTCATGTCTTTTCTCTACTTAGTCTCATTGTTTGATAATCTTCTTATTGCAACA
>OVBE01005958.1:0-20717 GCA_900406425.1 Iberis pinnata
ATTAAGTAACTATACAATTTGACACTAAACCAATCTAAACCAACATATATTAAGAGTGATCTTGTCTTTAAATAGGTATCCAGTTGAGGCTGGTGATGCCATGTGGATCGCTCTTTTTGTTACTCAATGGTAAAAGTCTGACCATAACTTGAAAAGTTCCATACTTTTTGCAAATATTGAACTTTATCTTGAAACGGTGTCTTCATGACATGAAAGATCATTTGATTATTTTCTCTAAGATACTGTTTGGTGTTTAGAATCCGTTGTGAGCAATGATCTATATGAGTTTGTAAAAGAAGGTTCTTTGCTTTAAAAGCCATAATCATGTTGTTTAGCTATCTGTCTTACAAGCTTCATGTCCATTATGAAGAAAATAAATTCACCTACCTGTCTTTTTTTTGGGGGTTATGTTTAGATATCTATCTTAAAACCTTACCTACTTATCTACCTGTCTTCTTTTGGATTTTTCCACTGGTGGTCCATTGCGGTTCTCAAGACAAAAATGAGTGGTCTGGGATTAAGTCAAGCAAAAGTCTTTCATTTGTAACGTATATATGTTTGTTATTTCTTAGAAAGTAGAATATTCTCTAATTTATACAATTTTTAATGGTTTTAGAAAGCAAGTGAAGTCTTTACGAAAACTATATATATATATTTACAAAGTAGAAAATCGTACAAAAGACATTTATACAATTTTAAAATGTTTTATAAAACAACTAAGAGCATTTCTAACTCTACTTTAAATCTTAAATTTAGAATAGAGTGCACTTCAACTCAACTCTTAACCTCATTCTAAATTTAGAGTTTTTTCTTTTACTTTAAATTTAGAGCAACTCTAAATTTTACTCTAGATTTAGAGTTGAACTATTTTATTTACAAATTGATCATTTAATGTTATATTTTGTTATTTTGTTGCTAAAATAATTTTAAATACAAAAAAATAACACAATAATATAAACTTAATTTTTTTTTAACAATAACATAAAAAGGTTAATATAAATTTAAGCAATCATACTAGTCACTTAATTTTAAAACACACAAAAATAACAAAATAAAAGAAACACATAAATTTAACC
Source organism: Iberis pinnata (assembly GCA_900406425.1). Lineage (NCBI taxonomy): Eukaryota > Viridiplantae > Streptophyta > Magnoliopsida > Brassicales > Brassicaceae > Iberis > Iberis pinnata. The sequence goes on from OVBE01005958.1 coordinate 1,077, forward strand.
ACATTGACATTTTTTCTTAAAAATGCGGTAAATCACTCCTGGTTTCTCACAAATCATTAAAATATTGTCCAAATGAACTTGTTGAATGAAAACGTTGTTCATCTTCTTGTTGAGCTCTCCGTTTTTGTACAATTTGTGCTTGTTAAGCTTGAATACATGCACGAACATTTGCAATCGCGCTTTGCTATTGTGAAAGGACCGGTTCGTTTTTGGGGAAAAATTATATTACATGATATAATGACCACATGCATAATTCTTCATAACATGATAACCGAGAATGAGCGTGATCTTAATGCCCCAATTGAAGTTGGAAGAGAAGTTCCACCCGTAGAGGTCGAAACACCAGAGAAAGAAAGTATTCGTTTTCAAGAGTTTCTTAATCGATGTAGAAAAATCAAAAATAAAGAAGCTCATTTCTCACTTCGAAATGCGTTAATTGATCATTTGTGGAAAAATACACTAATGATAATAATTAAACCAAAATATGTTAAATTGTATTGTTTTATGATGTAATGTTGTTTTAATAATATATAATATTTAATTTATATTATATTTGTATTTCTTATTATTTTTCGCAAAGAACAAAACATTTAGGATCAATTTGTAAAAATTAATAATATAGGTTACAATTGATAATTAGTAACAAAGTTTAAATAAAATATTCTTAGAATATTTTTTTTAGAGTTATGAGTTGAAACAAACATCAATTTAGAGTTACTCTAAATTTAGAGTAAATTTGAAAGTAAAGTTGAAGATGGTCTAATAAATCCTTACAAAACTTTTATATATATATATATATATTTTGGTGTCTCGATTGTAAAAAATCGTATAAAAGACTTTTACAATCTTAGATGATGTTATATAACAACTAATAAAGTCTTAACATATCTCCCAATCTTCTTGCTTTTTATGTTTCCTCTTCTTTCACATCTAAAGCCTTTCTTTTTAGCTTTAGCTTACCACCAATAACTTTGTCATATGCCGACATATCTAACTGCTAGCAAGAACACAATATCACACAACCTATATTTTGAAAAGTTAAACTGCAAACTGGAACTAATGAATCTAAATCTTAAGTTTTAAAATTGATGAGATTAATGAATAGAAAAGACTTTCGGGCTCATTGTTCAGTAAAAATACGATACCACAATACATGGATTCAAATTTCTACAAACTGGACTTAAACTTCAAATTTCTACAAGGATCATCAACTTTCAACTTTCCCTGCATGCATATTGGCTATACAAAATTACAAATGAACAAAATCCTACAAAGTTTTGAATGCAAATTGTTATAAACCATACCTCATGATCAAGCAACACGCGCATTTTCAGGTTTGATGTCTCTGTGAAATCACACATTTTCCATGACAATAAGCTAGTGCTTGACTTAGACTTGCAATGTATTGGAGTTCGGTAAAACCAGGAGAAGTGATTAAAGCCATTGGTTTCTCCACAAGAAAGTTTGTCACTAACCAGCTACAAGAAACATTGCAACAAAATGATTGGGGCAAAATTGAAATTAAGAGCGAGAGACTCGCTGTGGCGGCTTATTGTTCAGTGAGATAATCATTCTTTTTGACCACTGCTACTTTCTTCTCTTGATTTTCTTTTGAGCCTTTCATCAAACTCAAGTTCGGTACTCCGTAGCATCCACATCTCATTGGTTTCTACAGCTTTGTTTGCTAAAGCATCAAAAATTTCCAGGTAACATGTTTAGTACTATTGACATTCTAAGTAACTCCTTATTACTCACTGAGACTGAAATTTCAATTCTAGTGTTCAATCTGAAGCAAATTTGTATAACTCCTAATTGATTATTCAATACTCTTTAGCTCCTCCTAACAGATGCACAAGTTCTCCCTAAACAATAATCTAAGCTTTCATTTCATATAACAAACAGTAACAAACATAAGTTTTCAAGTGTATACTTTGAGTTTTGCCCTTCACGAATGAGAGTTAACGAAAAATCAATCACACGATTTTGCCCTCTCTCGATCAAAGAAGCAGACACGCTCGCAGAACTGAATCTCCGGAAGTGGCGAATTCAATTCTGATTTTGCCCTTCCTCTATGCCCACTCTTCCACATAGCTGAGTTAAACAAATTTTCGAGCGGATCAAACATATTTTTCAAATGCAAAAGTTAAAGGCAGAACAAGTCTCAATATTCATGGATCGGAAACTCACTGGTCAAAGTTTAAAGCCGTTGAAAAATTGAACAGACTAGCTCCTTAAATTCCATCTCTTTGTGAAGAACAAACTAGGTCTGGCGATGGGAGAGTGACTAGATGAGAAATCGTCTGTATTGTCCTTCTATCTAAAACGAAAATCGAATATATCCCTGAAAACTGTAATTTCTTTTCCAATTATTTTTAAATCTAAATCGAAGTGAAAGACCAAAAAATCAAACTTGTTCGATTTATTTACAAAAAAATCAGGAAAATACCCACCCAACATTTAGATCCGTCATATCTAAATTGTTTTTTTTTCAAAACCAGATTTGAAACGCAAAAAACACAACCGTAATTCGAGAGCAATTCAAAGAAGCATTTGTAACTTTCGATTTCAAAATTTACATTCAAAATCATCAAAGTTTCAGTTATTCTTCATCTTTCTCTCTTGCGAAACTAGGAGAACTCGTGAAACAAGAAGAAAAAATCACATCATTTCGAGGTAAAAACCTTCAATTTTTCGATTTAGGGTTTGAATTCAAACTGACAAAGTCGAGACATTTGCATTGCTTGTGTTTTTTGGATATGATTTCTCTCGATTAGGTTTGTAGTTGTGTTTCTTTTGTAGAAAGTGAAAATATCTCCAAAGTCAAAATGGACTAGGAAGAAGAAAACAAAACGTGTGAAGGAACAAGCTTCTCCTGTGAAAGAAGTTTCAAAGGTGAAGATGCGGTACAAGAGCATGAGAATGAGGCGAATGAGACGGTTGATCACACAAATGAGGCGGTTGAAGATCAACAAAATGATGACAAAAACGAAGACACAACCGAGGCGAACCCGATTGAAGATGACGAACAAGAAGTTGAACAAGAAAATGAAGACATTAACTCTGGTGAAGGTTTGGAAGAAGGAGAAAAGGAACAAGAGACAAACTCAGTTGAACATAACTAACAAGAAGTTCAACTTGAAAATGAGGAAATTAACTCTGGTGAAAGTTTGCATACCAATGAAGAAAGAGATGAAGGAAGTGAGAGAACCTTAAGCGATATACGTGGAGAACATGTTAGTATTTCTTCCTATGTCACTTAGTTTGAATAAAAATTTGGTAGAACTAAGGATAACTAGTTTATTTGTACTTATGGTATAACTACGTAAAACTCATTTACATTGTTTGTTGATTTTTTGTAGGATTTTGATGATGGTGCTTTAAAAACTTTGGGCATGTACTTTCCACCGACTGAGTACAAGAAGAAGATAAAGCTATCAACGAGGTGTTATGTTGCTGAAGTACTAAAAACACTAGAAGAATTAGACCCTCCGATGAATAGGCTAGAGAAGAGTTATTTTGATACTCATTGGCAATTCAAACATATATTGCACATGCCAAAGGATGAAAACCACAAGGTTATGGGTATGTGGATGCTTCTCCTCAGAACCGCACGTATAGAAAATGAAAAGGAGGGATGATTTGTTGTCAATGGTTGTCCCATACGCTATACTATTAGGGAACATGCTTTGATATCCAGATTGAACTGTAAAAACTATCCACTAAACTACAAGAAAGCCGGAGGCATGAACTTTGTTAAGAAATATTTTGGTACTGGTATAGTAAGATACCAAGACGTGAAAGGAAAAGTTCATGAGGGAATGCAACCTTCTCGTGATAGGTTGAGGTTGTTGGTCTTGTATTTCCTATCAAGTATTATTCTCGGGCAAAGAAAGACTGGTAAGGATGCCCTTTTTGTGGATGAAATCCTGCTGAGAGCAGTCGATGATCTCAACTTATGTAGTACATTCCCTTGGGGTAGATTGTACTTTGATTACATCTTGAAATAAATTTCTCACATTATGGCTCATTTTGGAGGGAATGTGAAAGAAGATGTGATATGGCCAATTCCAGGCTTCTGCATTCCAATGGAGGTAAGTCTTTTAAATAAAATTTATGAATTTTTCATCTATTATAATGTTTATGGATAATATGATACTGACATTTCCCGTATTTTTGTAACAATTGTAGCTTATAGCATTTGAGGCTATTAAGGAATTGAGGGTTAGCTTCAGAGATTCGGTTCGAGACGTAGACCCAGCATGTTCAAGGATGTGCAAATCAAAGTTCAAGAGGGGTAAAATGAAGTGATTTCAACTATCAAAAATAAATAAGGAACTTGGTAATACTAAGGTTAGTTGTATGCTTAAAAAATTATGTAATATGCAATACTCATTTATTATGTATTTGATATGCATTAGTGGTTTATTTTGTAGGATATTGAGAACATCTTGACTATTATCAAAGAGGAACAAAGTCTACTAGATAGGATTACAGAACCAGAGGAAGTTATGGATAAGGATGACATGATTGTTGAGAGTTGGATGAAAATGTTTTATTGCGGAAATGTTGTTAGGTTTGAAGATATGTTGGAGGAAGATGTGGCTGCCCGAGAGGCCCATATCCATGATAATGGTGGAAAAAAGACAGGAGCTGAGACATGAGCCACTAATGAAGGAGCTTCAATGACGGTGAAAATGAATGAACTGGTATAACTCTTTAACAACTTCAAAGAAGATATAGGAGAGCGGATCAATGAAGAATATTGAAGAAAAGGTTGGAGAGTTTGACTCAAGACTTGCTGCCGCAGAAGGTTATGTTCAGGAGCACCTAGATGCTAGGAATGCCGAGGTGGAGGAAGAGGTAAGGCCAACGAAGAGGCCAAAGAGGTCAAAGAAATGAATTGATGTTGCTTTTTGTTTTAAGTAAAACTAATATTGCTTTTGTTTTGTGCTTAAACTTATGTTGTTTTTGGTGTGTATTAAAACCTAAACTTATGTTGCCTTTTGTTTAATTAAAACTTGTGTTGATTTGGTTTGTAGTAAAACTAGTAAATGTGGGAAAACTGGAACTTTTGGAAATACAGAGAAAACTGGAAATACTAGAAACACTAAAAATTCCAGAAACACTGGAAATACTAGAAATACAACATAACATATGTCTTAACACAACATAATTCAGAGATCTCCATAATTTTTCTCATACATGGAAAATTAGCTTCTTGAGTTCAACAACCTCTTTAAGCATTTCGTCCATCTATTATCTTAAGCAATTAAATTCATCCTCAATTCCAATAACCCATCGTTGACGGAAGTGGAAACCATCATTCTGTCAGTTTGGCATAGTTGCACTCAGTTTTACTTGTTGAACAAATTTAGAGAAAAGATGAGAAAAATTCATTATAACCTTGAAATCCTTGCAAGTCTAGTACTTTCGACCTTGTAAGAAATCTTTATCGTTTGATATGTTGTCCACATTGACAACAATTTGGAATCATTTTGTCTTTGGTTGAGAGTTTGATATAGTTTGATGGAAAAGAGTGAGATTTGTGATCGAGATAGAGAGTGAGAGAGAGGAGAAGAGAACTTATAGAGAGAGAATCTATTTTTCGAGTTTTTTTAGAGTCCGCCAAAAAATTTAAATGTTATCGCCAATATTTCAATTTTTGTAAGGATAGCCCGCCTAAAATTGGAGATGAAAACCTATCTTGTTTCCAAATTCGAAAGCTGGGAAAACTAGGATAATTTAGAAAACTGGAAAAACTGGTAGATATACTATTAGAGAAAATACAACTTAGCATCAAATTTAACACATCATAAGTCTTAATACAGAAAATCATAGACAAACAACATATCAATCAGGGGGAATACGCATCTTGAGCTCCGCAATCTCTGCACGGATTTTGTCCATTTCCCTCTTTAAGCGGCGAACCTCATCCTCAATTCCACAAACCCATGGTTGATGGAAACCGTCATCCTTGAAATCTTTGCAAGTCCAATACTTTCGGCCTGACATGAAATCATGATCTTTTAGATTAGTAGAAACCTCTTCGACGATTCCTTCTACACAAGGGCGCTCATCTGGAATCCCGAAGTGAGCATCTGCGATGAACTCAATCATGTCGTAGTGTTCCTTCATCTTCTTCCCTTCCCTTCTTTCTTCTTTCTCAACCCATGGATCCATTTTTTGTTGAGAGAATTATTGTTTGAGAGAGAATGAGTGAGAGAGATGGAGAGAGAATGACGTGAGAGAGATGGAGAGAGATGAAATGATATAGAGATGATTTTACATTTTTTCAAAATCTCGCCTAAAATTCGAAGTTTTTCACGCCAAAACTTTTAACTTAGCCCGCTAAAAATTTAAGTAGTTATCCTTAATATAGTAGTTGTACGAAATTTACAAATAGTTTTACTTCCGTTGAATTTCAATTATTTTAATATTACATATAATTATATTTTGTTTTATTAGTTGTACAATGAGCCATAAGATTTAAAACTATGATTCTTGATGTTTTTCGTATTTAAAATGTCTATAAAAGTTCTAAAATGAAATTCAATATTGATTAGTCCCATATTTAACAAAGTATCCTATAGAAGTGTATGTTGTGTGTAGGGTTGTAGAGTACATATCATTTTTCTTATGGGTTGTAAAATTAAACCTGCTAGCTTTGTTATCCAATTATGAGTTTGCAATAATGACAATGTTGTATAGTGTGACAATGTAATATTCATAACTCAAATCGAATTTTAATTTCAAAATGTCATACTAGTATTACACAGTTTTACATAGTTGTGCAAATAAAACAGAGTAATATTCAAACATGAGAATTTCCAAATAAAAACCATTGTAGGCTTTGTCTTGGACGCCTTTTATTTTGTGTCCTTTTCCGACGTTCCCCAGCTGATGGAAACCTTTTCACTTTCTTTCTTCCCCTCTTTTCGATACGCTTTGGAGCCATGATCTTCATTTCTTTGATGTAATCAGGGATGTCCCATTGACTCCTATCAGGAACCACATAAATAGACCTATAATATGCCAATGCCCACAACTCTGTCCAATAGCATTTAATGTTCAAATCTTCAAGTTGGAAAAAAGAACGACTACCATGGTTAGAGCATGAAATTTGGTTTGAATATAGAATGTAAGCCGCTATTCCGTGGACACAAGGATATTTTTCATTGTCAAAGAACCTGCAACTGCAACTTTTTGTTTCGAGATCCACCAAATAGGGCTTCCCATCAGTAACAACGACATTGTATACAAGGTCGAAAGAGTTTACCTCCGACACAATTAATTTTTTTTGCAACCGACCGTGCTTCATGCACATAATTTTCTACTAGAGGCACTAGTCTTCGTTCACTGGATCCTCTAACTGTTTCTTTTTATGTTCATTAAACCAATCACCGGTTTTTTCAATGATCGTATCCAGCAAGGGTATTAGAGAGTACTTCTTCGCATCCTTAAACACGCTGTTCATCGACTCCACAACGTTACTTGTGTCGATATTGTATCTATCTCCTGGAAACCAACATCTCGCCCACTTTTCTTTCTTACTTTCTTCCACATACTTCGCAGCAGAAGGAAATCAAATCTTGAAAGCAGAATAAGCCACATCAAATTCAGGCACTGTGTAAATCCAAGCCATTTCCATAAATTTCCATTGAACTACTTCTTTGTTGACGTTAGTTGCATGAACATTCACATTTTGAGACAAATTCCAAATACAATGAGCATGATGAGACATCGGAAATACATTAGCTATGGCATTGATGAGGCTTACATTTCTGTTACTCATAAAAACCAATTTCGATGATCTGGCACAACAGTTTTGAACATATGAAAAAACCAATTCCAACTGTCCTTATTCTCACCATCTAGAACACCAAAGGCTAAAGGATATTGGTGCCGATTAGGATCTTGGGCCGTCGCAAAAACGAGTACATCACCATATCCATTTTTAAGAAAAATAGCATCCACGGTTACAACTTTCCTCATCACTTTAAAACCTTCTATGCTAGCTCCCAAAGCGATGAACAAGTACTTGAATCTGTCCAATTCATCCACTTTCACACTCGTTATTGTCCCTTCATTGATCTTTTCTAACATGTATAAATAAGAATACATGTTCTGATAACTTTCTTCAAGAGTCCCACACAAAACGTTGATAGCTTCATTTTTACCCCTCAAAGCAGTGGAGTATGATATATTGACACCAAGTTTTGTTCACACCAGATCCATGATACTTCTAGGAGGAGGAGTTTCCATTTTCCCTGTATAATCATTACGCAGAAGAGATGCAACTAGCTATGGCGTGACTTTCCTCTTTGAGTTACAATTACTTTGACTTCCACGAGAGCATGTATGCATCTTGTTGTACGTGTTATCCCTGGCTCAGACCTTACCGACGACATAAGCTTGAAGACAAATCTGCTAGGTGTATATTCATAGGATACTCACTCACACAAAGTGAGTATTTGTGCCTCCATCTCTCAACACAAAGAATATATATCTCTCGCCATGTCACCTTCGATGAGACTAGCTTCCCCTTTGCCGAATCTATTCAATCACTTACTGCTCCCATTGAAGAAGAACAACCACTCCCCAATTTCCGGACAGTAGTGCCACTCACTCCATCTTCCCTTCTACAACCTCCTCCGTACCGGAATCCTCACATGTCCGCCTCAGCTCAGCCTCAACAACAACTGTCACCACTACCTTAACACCGCCGCCAATCATTCATTGCTATCAACGCCGAAATCAGACCTCTATTTCTACGGTGCAATAACCACCGCCACTGCTCATCGGAAACAACGCTCTTTCACAAACTGGTTCTACACCTCCTCTCGATATCCAACATGTTCAAGCCCACCAATCAAGCCCAATCCTAGAAACTAATCCATCACATATTATAAGCCCAATACCATAAACTAATCCATCACATATTATAAGCCCCATTCCAGAAACTAATCCATCACATAATTTAAACCAAGGTCCACCAACTGAGCCCATTAACACTTTACCTTCTTCAACATCGATACTCAATTCCTCTGCCACCACAGTCTCTAATGGGAGAAGATCTGATATACCCTAATATGAAAAAAATAATCACACATAACACAAAATAATATAATACCCTTATTTCATTAATGAATTTATGTCCGGACCATTTTACCCCCAACTAATATTTTCAAAAATTAATAATTTAAAAACATCTCTCTCCTCTTCTCTCTCTCTCTCTCTCTCTCTCTCTCTCTCTCTCTCTCTCTCTCTCTCTCTNTCCCCCTCTTTCGTGAGATAACGAGCAAAATTGAAAAAAAATTCTTCCCCTCAGCTCGAATATGCTCTTCTCACTTCATCTTCTTTCCACGTCCAGCTCGGATTTTTCTCAAACCACCGGGATTCGCCTCTATTTTCATCACCATTGTAGGTAGGAGAAGCTATATCATCCTCAATTCAAAATATTTTAAATGCATTGAACTCTCCAAATTTTTTGATTTGGGCAATTTAAATTGAACTTGAAATCATGGTGATTCATGGGTAATTAGAATGGATTCAACTTGAAATCATCAATTTCTCGTTTCTCATTTGCGTTTTTGGGGAGGGATTGAATTGGTAATACTGGTAATACCACGATAATAGTAAGTTATAAGGTATAACTAGGTAGGATTGGTTATACTATGTGTGACGGTATAACTGGTAATATTGAGTGAGAAAGTATTACCAGGAAAAACTGGGTATAACTGGTAATACTGAGTCGCAAGGTATAACTAGGTCATATTAAGTATAACTGGGTATAACTCGATAATACTAGGGACAACTGTTATAAATGGAAATGTATAACATGTAATATTGTGATGTTGGGAATTGATATTTTGTTTTTATGAATCCTGGATAGAATGAGTAACAGGGTAAACATATATTTTGATTATGTAAGAAGTTATATAAAGACTGAAGAGGAGGATAAATGGATTTCTGGAGGTCGCACATACATTTTAGCATTTAAGACATATGTTGAGGACGTTTCTTACTTGATGCTAAGAGAGACGATATGCAAAAAGGTTGAGGTAGATGAAAGCTAACTGAGACTGAAACTGAGCTATATTCCAATGATAATGAAACCTCCGAGAACATTATACATTGTAGATGATGAGGATGTGGGTGTGTATCTTACGTCCTCAGATTTACAGCATTGTAGAAGTTATTTGAATGTGGAGGTGATGAACAATATTGATATAGGGCAGCGGGATGAGTATTGGTCTAGAGTGGGTCATGGAAGTTCATCTTCTGTGAAATTATGCGAGTTGCACTCGAGTGATGATGTAGTTAATGAGGGTGCAATGACTTTGTATGTAGAGAACGTACGAGAAGAAGAACATGAAACTAGGGAAGACGATGTAAATGAAGGAAATGAGGAAGATATACATGAAGAGCAAGCGGGTGTGGAGAACAATACTAGTTATTAGCATGTTGAGCTTCCTCATAATTCACAAGGTAATCAGTTTGTAGAGGAATGAGAAGATGGTATGAGTTTGGAAAAAGGTCAAGAATTTGTTAGTAAGGCGACAATGAGATATTTGGTTGATAGAGCGACATTTAAGACTGTTTTGGGTATTCTGTTATGCATTCAGATAGAGTACGGTTAATGTTAAAATGTCGGAAAGTGGATTGTAATTGGTATTTGCGAGTTGCAAAGGTTACTAATTCAAAGTGTTGGTCGGTTAGAACATATAGAAGGATGCATACATGTTCTCGGTCTACTTCGACTACAAATAATAGTAGAAGGAACGGAACACCAAGACTAGTTGCATCAATCTTACATGAAGATTATCCAGGAAAATATGCCACCCCATCTCCCAAAATTCTTATGGATATAGTCCAAGGAAGACTTGGTGTGAAAGTGTCTTACTCCACCACACTTAGAGGAAAAAACTAGCGGTTAGGGATGTTCGTGGTAATCCTGAAGAATGCTTCCAGATGTTGTACAATTACTTGTACATGTTAAAAAAATGAATCATGGGACAACAAGAAGATTGGAGGTGGATGAAACAAACAAATTCAAGTATATATTTGTTGTTTTAGGAGCTAGCATCGAAGGGTTTCAAGCTATGAAGAAAGTGATAATTGTAGTTGCAACTTTTATCAAGAATGCATATGGCGGTGTCTTTATTTTTGCAACTACACATGATCCTAATCATCACCATTATCCTTTAGCGTTTGGTGTTCTCGACGGTGAGAAAGACGCAAGTTGGAGATGGTTTTTTAGTTCGTTGCAACAAGTAATAGCAGACGATCCTGGTGTTTATTACGGACAGAAACCTGAGTCTGATCAAGGCGATATTCCAAATGTATCCTAAAGCTAAGCATGGCTATTTTCTATGGCATTTGTCACAAAATGTTAGAAGCCGAGTTTCCAATGTCCATAAGGAGTTTGTTGCTGAAAAATTTATACAGTGCGAAAAAAAAATTCAGAAGCTGAGTTCCAACGTGTTTATGATGATTTTAGGAAGAGATACCCTTCAGCTGCTACTTATTTGGATGACAGTGTTACAGTGGACAAATGGGCAAGGTGTTATTTTCCGGGAGTGAGGTATAATATAGACACGACAAACTCTACGGAATTTATAAACAACGTTTTTAACAACGCAAGGAAATACTCCATAATACCCATGATTGACTCGATAATTGAGAAGATGTCTGAATGGTTTAATAAACATAGAAATGATGATGTAGGTTATTCATAAAATGTTACGTTGGTGCCGGTTGTCCATAATTTAATCCACGATAGATGCAAAACAGCTGCGATTTTTACAGTTAATGAGTTGAGCGGTTGTGAGCTTGAATATTGTGTTAATAGAACAGATGCGAAAAATTATTTGGTGAATTTAACAGAAAAACTTGCAGCTGCAAGAGGTTTGATATCGACAAGGTACCTTGTGAACATGCAATTGCCGCTTTGATGGAGTTCCATAAACGAATGTATAGTGATCGAGATATCCATATTGAAGATTTGTGTTCCAAATATTATTGGGTGGAGCAATGAGATTTGGCATATTGCAGGACTATTTATCCAGTTCTAGACTAGTATTCTTGGCATATTCCAGATGATATACAAGAGTTGCAGGTAATTCTCCTAATATTTTTCGTTTTCAGCACTTGTAATACTAGGTAATGCTTGGAGTAGTTGACAGTATCCTAAAATCATGCAGGTATTTCCTCCTGATTACATCAAGAGGAAGGGACCACCTAAACAAAACATGTATCCATACGTTGGCGAGAGGCAGCGAAAACCGTGAAAGAAAAAAGGGACAACAGAAGGTCTTGAGAAGTGGTTTGGGGGCAACACGAGTAATGAGCGTTGAAAATTATGAGAAGTCCTTTAAGATTTGTCGTTTTTAAAACTTGTAATACTGGGTAATACTTGGAGTAATTATTAATTTAACAATGGTTGCATTTGTTGAAAGTATTAGGAAGATCCCCAACTTGCCAAACGAAATTAAGAAATAACTGACAAGAATATTTTAAATGTACAAGAAAGAATATTTTAAATTTTATATAAAACAAAACGGTATTTACAATTTATTATATATAAGAATCTTATATATGTATATCATTAATATTTTATTTTCTTTAATAAAACTTTTTTATTGAAAAACTCGGAAATTATATATATATTTTTTCTTTAATGTAATTCCCTTTTTTCTCTCCATCTCTCTTTCCCTCCATCTTTTCCCCTCTCATTTCCCCCTCTTCTCATCATTCACTCACTCTTCTATTTATACCATTTCTCTCTCATTCTCTCTTATTTTCTCTCATTTCCCTCTAAAAAAATGTCAGAAGAAGATCATTCCCAATATTATTTTATCAAAAGGTGCAAGGCCTACGAGATGCAATGATTGACCATTGCCTATACCGACCATTGGATTCTTAAAGATTGTCCATGTGGTAGTCCTATCATCATCAAACAAACTGACGAACCACACCCAATGAGAAAGCGCTACTTCACATGTACAAAGTACAAGGTTAGTAAACCACGGTGTTACTTTAGTGTTACCCGATATTACTTCTATGCTTCATCTACTCTTACCATATTTTCAGGAAGATCCGATGATACACCGTCGAAAATATTGGGACACTGGTGTCGAAGAGGAGCTGAAAAGTTTGTACAAACAAGTTGAAGAGCAGGATAAATGGTTGAGGGATACGACTTGCAAATTAAACTCCCTTACGGTCAAGTTTAATAGATTTTCTTACGGAGATGGTGGAATTTCGGGCTTTCTTAAGAGAGACGGTGGATGAGACATTTGAGCAGGCGGATCTAACGGAGGTGGTGGTGATGATGAACGGTGGAAATTGTTGTTTCTTTATTAAAATTGTTGTATGGTATTTTCCTAGTATTTCCCTAGTATTTTCGAGTATTTCCCTAATGTTATGTAATCCATCTAAGTTTTTAGTAATTTTCAGCAATTCTTAGTTATTCTCAGTAATTTTTAGTAATTCTCAGTAACATCCAATAATTCTCACATAAAATTCGGTAATTCGCAGTGATTCTTGGTATAACTGACCAATGTCTAAAATTCCAAATCTAATATACAAAACTAAATCAAGATGACCAAAGTTTTGTACATACTTCATAAGTAAGCAAAAGTAAATCACGACATCACGGCTTCACGGCTTTGTCCTCGGACGTAAATTACGTCTCATCACAACCTGCTGCTTCTTATCTTCTTTCCCACACTGTTGCTTGCCAACCTATAACAAATCCCAAATTATAGTCGACAATTCTGAGTAATTCGAAGTAATACTAAGTAATTCTCATTAATTGTTAGTGTTACCACATGTTCTTTTCTTATCTTATAGACACTTTTAGGCTTCTCCGGGATCCTCTTTGGGCTTTTCTCCGGGATCCTCTCCAGGCTTTTCTCCGAGATCTTCTCCGGGCTTTTTTCCGGGATCCTCTCCGGGATCCTCTCAATGCTATGCTCTGAACAATTCTCGCCTACATTGTCCACTTCAACATTCTACATTTCAAAGTTATACTAAGTTATAATCAATTATATTCAGTTATACTCAATTATACTCAGTTATACCTTTTCTTTGTCGTTTTTCACCTCATCTTGCAGTTTCTTCACTTCATCCAACACATTTTTCAATTTCTCTTCAAACTTATCCTCCATCTTTTTCAACGATTCTTCAAACTTATCCTCCATCTTTTTCAATTTTGATGCATACTTTTTTCCCATCCTCTCCTCCATCTTCGTCAACTCCAGCTTATTCTTTTCCTATTCCATCTTCTTCTTCTTATTCGCCATCTTTTTCTTTTCATTGACCATTTCAAGTGAAACGTCCTCTTCTATCTCCTCGACATCTTCTTCCGGAATACTGCAACGTCTTTTTAAATTCACAGTTGGGGGGGGGGGGGGTTTNCATATTTTTGCTCGAGAAGCTACATCATCGTCGTACATTGACTGGAAAAAGATGTTCCTCTTCTCCTTAACAAGACATCGCATCCAAACGTCAACGATTGCATCGTCCTTATCACGATCATTCTCCTCACCATCTAAGATCTTTTTAAGAAGTTGCTCATCGCCAGTAGATGGAGTCAATATACTCTGTATGTCCTACATGTGTTAAAACAAAATATTAGAAAGTGTTACAAATGCAACACTTATTTGTTAGTTATACCACAATATTACACAATATTATTTAGTTATACATAGTTATACCATAGTGTTACTTAGTTATACATAGTTAAACCTCAATATTACCTTTGAATCACCAATTGCGATGTTGATATCAGATAGAGGATATCTCGTCTTCCCTACAACTTCTATGAATTTTCCTTTGCACATCCTCAGACATTTGTCATCCACATCTTCCAAATCCAAATATTCTCTGAGCTTCTTTTTCAGCTCAGGAACAGCCTTGAAAGCTAGAAGCTGCACAACACACACATGATTAGATAACGCATAAAGTAATAACACAACCTACTATGAATACATAAACTTATACCATACCTCCAAAGATGTGCATAAACTAGGAAAGGTGAATGCGCCTTTACTGACTTTACCGTTGAAATGTGTCTTGCAATGGTTAATGTCATGCAAGATGTACTCGAAGGTGAAACGCCCCCATGGAAACTTCTTGCAGAATATGAGATCATCAATTGCTCTTAAGAAGAACGACTCCACATATGGTGCTTTCTCTCCTGTCTTCTGCTGGCCTACTAATACACTTGATAAGAAGTACATAACGCATATCTTCAGCTTATCAGGTCCACGTTTCATACTATGAACCTTGTCTTCCACATCATCGTATGTGATCTTATCTTTTCTTCCAAACACACGAATCACACAATTAAAACTACCCTTCGTCTTGTAGTCTTTCGGATAGCTATTACATCGTAGTCCGATTATCAACGCGTGTTCCCTTAAAGAATAACGTATGGGAACACCGTTGACCACAAACCATGCTTCTTTCTTCTTATCCATACAAGCGGTTCGTAATAGAAACATCCATGTGCCCATACTCTTGTGCTTCTCACATTTCTATAAGTGCTCGAGAAGTTGATTCCATTGTTATGACACTGTAAAACCATAAAGAAACATTGAAATTTTATAAACCTATTGTCTCCTACATATGAATCGTGATACAAATCAAATTCAATCAAAGCATGATGAAACATGAATTTCCGATTCCCACAAAGCTTAATGAAACATGAATTGCGATTAGAAATCATCAGATCAACATACATTACAAATTTCACAACTTAGATTGGGCGATTTCCACTAGTCTGGCATAAAATAAAAAAACTATAAATTTCAATTTACTTTGATTTTCGAATAGGAACACTTGAAACTGCTGAAAATGAGAGAAGAGATGAAGTAAAAAAT
The DNA here is from genome assembly GCA_900406425.1 of Iberis pinnata. NCBI lineage: Eukaryota > Viridiplantae > Streptophyta > Magnoliopsida > Brassicales > Brassicaceae > Iberis > Iberis pinnata. Next base: position 16,964 of record OVBE01005958.1, read on the forward strand.
CAATGGGAATGAGGATTTAAGTGTGGAAGTAATTTTTTTTTTTTTTTAAAAACCCTAACTTTTTCGCGATGAAGAAGAAGAAGAAAGAAGAAAAGGGGAAATGGGTGGGTTAGGGGGTTTGGGTTAATTTTAAATTTTGAGATGGGTGGGTTAGTTAGTAGGTGGGTTGGTTCGGGTCGGATTTTGAGATGGATATGTTAGGTTGAGTTTGTAATTATTAGATGTTTTATGAATGATATGGTAATTGTCTATTTTTCTTATTTAAGTTAATTAAAAATAAAATTTCTGTTTTTGCTTAGGATTTAACAGCACCTTTTCTCTTCATTTAGGGTATATTAGATCATTTGCCGTCTCTAATCTCCACCCTATGACCACACGATCGAAGAACAGAATTACCAAGCCAAACAATACATTTGGCTATCCCACCACTCTGCCAATCCAAATCCTCTGAACCAACCACCTTCAAGCAAGCATTACAAGACGAGCGGTGGCGGAAAGCAATGTGCGCATAAATGGATTCTCAGTTTGCTAACCACACATGGGATCTTATTCCTCCCAATCCAATGCAAAATGTTGTTGACTGTAAGTGGATTTTTACAACTAAACATCTCTCTGATGGCAGCTTGGATAGGTACAAGGCCCGCCTTGTCTCCAAAGGGTACCACCAACACCATGGCGTCGACTATACTGAGACCTTCAGTTCGGTCATTAAGACGAATACTCTACGTTTGGTTCCCGACATTGTTGTAACAAAGCATTGGTGCATTCGAAAACTTGATGTCAATACCGCATTTCTCCAAGGCCGATTACAGGAACAAGTTTTCATGTCTCAACCACCTGGGTTCATTGACAAGGAAAAACCACATTACGTTTGTTGACTCAATAAAGCCATATATGGCTTGAAACAAGCACCACGGTACTGGTACTCTGAACTCAAAGATGTCCATGAAGCCATCGCAGGTATAAACGTGAACATATGTGTGTATTTAACTTATATTTTATAAATTTGTTTCACTTACTAAGTTATTTTCTTGTACAGCGGTTGGGGCATTTTTCCGCGATTAGCCGACGAACACTTACCGCAGATGGTATTTCCACGTTACAGAGGAGTATACCAGTGATGCTTTGCGACTCAGAGAAGATTTTCCCACCGTCTTTCTTTGACGTCATGGAACATCTAACGGTTCACCTTCCACGAGAAGAATCACTTGGTGGTGCGGTTCAATAACGGTGGATGTATCCATTTGAGAGGTACATGTTCCACTTGAAGAAGAAGGTCAAAAATCTTAGTAGAGTCGAGGGTTCTATTGTGGCATAGAGCATCAATGAAGAAGCCGCCAAATTTGCGGAGTATTACTTTCCAAGAGATGTGGCAACGAGAAGCCGTAGAACAAGTCGACATGACGATGGTGGACAACAACCTTCATATTCTGCTTATGTCCCGAGTTTGTTCCAACAAATTGGGCGACTTAGCAGAAAAGGCAAGACTCGACAACTTACTGCGGCTGTACATCCTTAGCAATTGTGAAGATATGTTGGAATACGAAAAGTAAACATAAATAATACATTTCACTTTTGATTATTTTTCGTATATATAACGTGTGTATCTTAAAACCTTGTAGGATCTTCATGGCAATGGTTCGTGGTTACTTCCCGAACAAGTCTGAAGCTGAAATAGAATGTCATAAACAAGAAGAGTATTACAAGTGGCTCCAATTTTTTCTAAGTTATTGTTCAATTACTCGTAACTAAAATTTTTTTTCACATCATCCAAACATTTTATATATTTCGATATGTTTACAGATTCGAGAAGAAACATCTAGCGGGCAAACGTTTCCGAGCTGGTTGCTTGAAATCGCTAGAGGTCCGAACAACATTGTTACCTCGTACCCAAGATATTGCACTAGAGGATTTGCATTCAAGGTTCACGAAATGGGAAGGGAGAGGACAACATTAGACCATGGCATTTCGTCTACTTCTGGAGATGTTGTGTNTTGGAATTTTTCGAGAGATTTTGGAGGTTAGATACTCAGGGATGTTGAACATGCGATGTGTTGTCTTCATGTGTGATTGGTATGATCCAACTGATGGTAAAGGTGTCAAAGTAGACAAGTTTGACGTAACTTCGATAAACTAGCGCAGAAAACTTGGTAAATATGACCCTTTCTTTCTTGCTTCACAAGCAGATCAGGTAAAAATCCAAATAATATTCTCTTCATTATATGAAGCATACTAATCTTCCACATATGTGCATGTATCTTATATTAGGTACCCACGCATCTCAAGTAGGAACGATCCATGGATAACGGCGACACAGATCAATCCTAGAAGAATGATAGAAGGCGTTTATGAACCTGAACCACTACAACTAATCAGAAATGGATCCCTAGCTGAGATTCAACCTTTTATGTCCGTAAATCTTGTGGTGGACTTTACTATGTTCGGTGACTTAGAAGTTGGCATACATGACATGGACGAGGAGTCCGACGACGAATTTCAGGATGACACGGATTCGTCAGATTACTCGGCATCCTTAGAGTAATTTATGATTTTCTATTTGTATTCAATATTTGTTGTTGTTATCAAAGTATTTGAAAGTTTAAATCAAAGTTCTTGTTGTTCTTCTATTTTACATTAAAGTTTATGAAAGTTTAAATCAAAGTTTATGAAAGTTTAAATCAAAGTCTAAACTCAAAGTTTAAAATCAAAGTTTAAAATCAAAGTTTATGAAATTGTAAATCAGAGTTTAAAATCAAAGTTTTTGAAAGTCTAAAGCAAAGTTTAATTCAAAGTTCATATTTCCGACGGATTTTCTGACGGATTGTATGTGTTTCATCAGAAAATCCGTCGGAAATATGAACTTCATATGAAATTCATATTTCCGACGGGTGTATTCCGTCAGAAATTTCTGACGGATTTTCCGACGGATGTAGGGTTTTCGCGGGTTTAAGTTTCCCAAAAATTTCGTAAACACGCGAAAATTGATTTATTTCGATTTCTCACAGACATTTTTTAAATTTTGACGGATGTTTCTGTCAGAAATATCGATATAACCCAAATTGGCAGACTCTTCTCCTACATTTGTAACGCGAAGAAACTCGAAAAAACCTCCAAAAGCTCTCAAATCCGGCCCCAATACCTCATTCAAATGACGAATCATAACTCAAGGTAAGTATATTACTTGGATTCAAGTGTTTGTTGAAGTTTTTAACCGATTTAAACGGTTATTTTTTGAGATTTTAGGGTTTTAGGGTTTTAGGGAAATTGTTTGATTTTGGATTTAATAGATGTTTTAGTGATATAAGTATGAATTGTTCTAGATTTTAAGTGGTTTTAGAAATTTTTAGAGATTTAAGAATGTTTTAGTGATTTTAAATTTGTTTTAGAGATTTTTAGAGATTTTGAGAATTTTTGGTAATTTTAGGAAATTTTGGTGATTTTAGGAATTTTAAGAGTTTTTAGGAATTTTTTAGTAATTTAGGAAAATTTTAGAGATTTTGTGAAATTTTTAAGGATTTTAGGAATTTTTAGTGATTTTTTGAAATTTTTAGAGATGTTAGATATTTTTTAGAGATTTTAGGAATTTTTAGTGATCTTTTGAAATTTTTAGAGATGTTAGATAATTTTTTTTAGAGATTTTAGGATTTTTTTGTGATTTTATGAAATTTTTATAGATTAGAAATTTTTTAGAGATTTCTATGTTTATAAATTTTTATATTTAGAATTTTTATATTTAAAATATGATTTACATACA
>OVBE01005959.1:0-20715 GCA_900406425.1 Iberis pinnata
GTTGCATCCAAGGTTCCTATTACCTGAAATATGATAAAACACATGCAAATGCAACTACATTTGCCTAAATGCTAATGAATCTACCTAAATGGATCCGGAAAAGAGGCTAAAAACGAGTGAAAATGCAAGTATATCAATCATGCACTAAAAATAATCTCTTGGATAATTGCACATCCTAGAGGCAATAAGATCTACTTCATGATAAACCACTAAACCAACTAAAACAATCTTTTGAATAGTGTCATTTAGCGAACAATAGTTGGTTCAAGAATTTCATCGAACACCTTTCGAGCACAATTCATCATATGATCTAAACTTGAGTGATCAATTCAAATCTAGCATTAAGCACACCTATTGAATGATCTAAGCTATTCAACTCCTAATTAAACATCATATTCAATCATTTAATCATCCTAATCTACTTAACCCATTTGCTTATGAATAGACTACTCACTAATCATAGATAAAACACAAGTTCTAGTGATGAAAATGTGTAGAATCATGGTTAGAAACACAAAATATAAGAAGAAACATAATTTTTAAAAAAGATCAAATTATAATTAGGTTTAGAAACCTTATATAGTATCCTCAAAATATCATTGGGTTAACCTAATAAAATTGGGTTAACCCAATTGAAAATGGGTTTTAACTAAAAATGGAAGTCAAAATGTTGACTTTTTGGGCTAGTACTGGTTTGGCCTTACCTGTACAACAAATTGGTACCAGCGTCTGGAAAATGAACATTTGAGGACCGGTTTGGGAAAATCGGTCCATCAAACTGGTACCAGTCTCTGAAATCCTCATCCTTCATATCAGTTTTCTTGGGCCGATCCACTAAATCGCTACAAGCTCTGTTTTAACCCTTTTCTAGAATCTTTCAAACGCTTTGATACGTGCGTTCAGTTTTTCTACTTCTACCACCTAATAAAACGAAATGCAATGCAAATGTATGCTAAACTAACGTATATGCAAGTGAATCTACTAAGATTGAATGTTAAACAAGAGTTAAAATTCATCAAAAACATAATACATCAGTGATCAAAGGAACAAGCTAGAGGCTAGAAGCACCAAGGCAATGTTTATTGGTTATTCAATTACTCAAAAGGGGTACAAATGTTATATACCCAAGAAAAGGAAGATCATAATCACTACGGATGTGAAATTTATAGAGAACAAGGGATATTGCGATGTAGATTGGGTTGGTGGTAGGGTGAATAGGAAGTCAACAATCAGCTACTGCACTTTATATGAGGAAACCATTTGACTTGGAAAAGCAAGAAGCTAAGTATCGTTTTATGCTCAAGTGCGGAAGTGGAATATAGAGCCATGAGGAAGCTTACAAACGAGCTAACATGGTTAAAAATGTTGCTAAAAGACTTGGGCATTAAAACTAAAAGAATCATCGCCATGCACTGTGACAATCAAGCGGCAATCCACATCGCCTCCAAAAACATATTCCATAAACGAACCAAACATATCGAGGTATATTGTCACAAAGTTAAACAAATGGTTGAGCAATGAGTGGTCTTACCATGTTATACAAAGAGCTCAAATCAACTAGCAGAAATTTTCACGAAAGGAGCAAGCCTAAAGGTATGTGAGTCCATCCACTCTAGGCTTGGACTCACTAACCTCATCAAGGAATAGAACCTCTAACCATGAGTCTTATACTCTTTTTCCATTGTATGTTTTTATCACATGTGTTTTTTCATACTAAGGTTTTTAATGAGGTAGATTCATGGTTCCAAGCTTAGATAGCCTTAAGTTCTGAAAGCCTTATAAAAATAAGCATCAGGCCAAAACGTGCTGAGAAAAATCACCCAATCAAGACACGGTGAGATGGATCATCCAATCAAAATGTGGTGAGGTGAATCACACAGTCAAGACACAATGAGGTGAATCACCATGTCAAGTCATAGTGAGGTAAATCACCCTATCAAGACACGGTGAGGTGAATCATCATGTCAAGACACGGTGAGGTGATCACCCTGCCAAGATGGGGTGATCACCCAGTCAAGACGCGGTGAGGTGAATCGCCCAGTCAAGATGAGGTGAGGTGAATTACTTAGTCAAGACATTGTGAGGTGATTTACCGTGATATGCGCATTGAGACCAAAAAAGAGTCGTTAGAGTCTGCGTACAATCTTTGTCTTGTCAATCTGTCTGAAGCATTAATAAGTTGTATTTGACCTAGTCTAGAGTAGTTTAAATTATTTTTCTCATATCCATTATCTGTTTACCCTCGCTTATTCTCTAGTTCATCAACATTTTCTTAACTCTTTATTCTCAAATTCTAATAACTTAAAAGTGCATTTTTTAGGTAAAAGAATCTATTACATGAATCTGGTGCAAGTTGCACCTTTTATAACTTAAATGATCCTTTGAAATATGAAAAAAATATAACGGTTTTCGGCTCGTAATATCGGATCCCACATATCACTCTCGTTTTAATGAACATGTATTGCGCCTTTGATCCGTCCAGATGTTTATGGTGCATTTTCTTTCTAGACGTAATGAGTCCGAGTTTGGTTACTAATTTCGGATCTCTTATTGCGCCTTTGGCGTCGACAAAATTTTCAATCTCTCAAAATTTGACCTAGACATAGTTAACCACCAATAATGCCCCCCCCCCCCCCNCAATCCATTTGACGGAACTCGAAGCTGACAAAGTTTAAATGCAGGGGTGCTACTTTTAAATCAGAAAATTGACATCGTAATTTAGGTCATATGAACATTGAAGGGATGCTAAAACATCTAACCTTCCACAATCATTGCAACTTTTGGAAATTGAATTAGGTCATCAGTCGTAAAAATTTAGTATTTGTTTTTTTTTTTTTTGCAGATATCTAATATAGCGATTTGCTCTACTCTTGAAAAACACAGATATTCAGACTTACGGATATTCAGGAATTTTATAGATTTGCGGATATCCGGTTTTTTCATTTCAAATCAACAAATATCCAAAAAATATTAATAACTTCTATACTAATGTACTTTATTTATGTTAAAATTATCTAATAAGTAGTAAATAATTAAAATCAACTAGCTATTAATTTTAGTATCTGTTTTGTTTTAGCTATGGATATCCGGACTTTTCGGTTCTGATCGAGGCAAATATCAAATCGGATCGGATATGAAACATAATTTGTCTAGCCTCAAACTGAAGGACCGCGTTCATAACTTCACGTGTTTTGATCTTCTCGGTTTCTCCTTCAAATTCAGACACCTTCTTCTCCCATACCATCATGTAGGGATAATGGATTTTTTAAACTGTACTTACAAATTATAATATAGGTAATGTGTATATTCTTTTCAATCAAATTAATACACTCGTTCAAAAAATTTGTTAGGATAAATTTACACAATATGATAAATAACTAGTAGTTTAATAGGGGAAAAACTTCATTTGAACCAAGTTTGATTAAATGGTCAAATTAAACCTAACAATCTTCTATCTATAAAAACTCCAAACTATGTGTTGACATGGAAAAGTTAAACATAAAAAGCNTGGTCAAATTAAACCTAACAATTTTCTATCTATAAAAACTCCAAACTATGTGTTGACATGGAAAAGTTAAACATAAAAAGCATACATTAATAAGTAAACTGAACCATCAACTGTATTTAACGTCTGACTTTTTATGGTTAATTTGGCGAAGTCGATGCATATTTTAGAGTTTTTCTTTGATCGGTTGATGTATTCTTATAAGTTACACATCATCTAAGAGAAATTCGCAGACTTCTGTTCAAGTAATATTGGAATGCAAGTCTTCGTAAAAGTTAAGATTAAGAAGACTGTTACACTTTTAATTCAACTTCAAATGTAAAATTAAAAAATAAAAAACATTGGAAAAAGATGAAACTCATATAGTAGACCACTAGGATATATGCATACATTTTTTTTTTTTTTTTTTTTTTTTNTATATATCCATGTAAACATAATAAATTAGGATAAATATACCCAATAGACTCTCCTTTCTAACAAGTATATCAAATTAAAACTTTAAGTTTCTTTCGTCTGAGTATAATATTGAGCTGATAATAATCTATACAAATTTTGACACACCACAATAAAAGGTGAAAAAGTTATCTTAAAAGTACATTAATGGGGAGGATACTTTTTGAATCTTCTTCAGTAATTCCAGAAAGGTTCAAGATCAAGCGGTCCAGCCGATGAAGACGAGGGATTTTCTTGAGAGTCAAATCGTCTCTTACCGAATTCAAATTCCGAAGAAATATCAGTGTTCATGTCAGTTGAAACTCCGGTTTCTTGTGAGACACTCATAGTTTTAAGACTCTGTCTCCTGCTGTTCTCGATCATAGCCTGAAGAACGGAGTGTTCTTGAGCGGAAACCTGGTGGGATTGAGTCTGATAGTGTGGAGTCCTGTGGAAAATGTCAGCAGGGCTGGTGAAGCAATTCAGAGTTTGGTTGGAGAAGCAGGGCACGTAAGTTTGTTCTGTCTTGGTTTTATCATTGTAAGGTGAAGAATCTGGTAAAATCGAAGGGCTAAAGTCAGTTCCGATTCGGATTAGACTCGAAATCGGAATCTTCTTTCCTCCAGCACTCTTCTGAAACACCCTGCAAATCACCCATTCATTCTGCAAAACCAAACAACATTTTAACGAAAAACAGAGGATTTTAGAATAGAAGAAAACAAGAGTAAATGGTTAAACCTTTGCGGTTTTAGGCAAGTTTAGGGCAGAGAATTTGCCTTCAAGCCTATATTCATGCATCACCCAATTGGTTTTCTGACCTTTAGGAGCTCTTCCCCTATAGAAAACAAGTGTCTTCTTCATTCCAACAAGTGATTTCCCTCTGAAAATCTCTTTATCTTTTCCGGTCGCCTTCCAATAACCGGCTTCAGTTGCTCGGTTAGTCCTTAAACCGGTCGGATACTTTCTATCTCTTACACAGAAAAAATACCATTCTTTCTCTCCCATTTTTGCCATCCCTAATATACAAAATGAACGTTAAGTTAGGTATCAAAAGAAGAAGACTTGTTATAAACTTCAAAAATCATCAACAACACATACATGGTAACTCCCATGGCTCTGATTTGTTCAAATCAACTTCACCAATAGCTTTAGCTGAGAAAGTGATGTCAAGAACCTTTTTGTGGAGATAATGAGTAATCAGTTCTTCATCTGTTGGATGAAATCTGAATCCTGGAGGTAAATCGATCTGCTCTTCTTCCTTTTGAATCCCACAGAAAGTCTCCATCTTTTCTCTCCCTCTTAAACCTTCAGAATTGAAAACAAAACCTGATTTGTTTGGTTTCTCAAATCGATCTTATATGGGTTTCTTAATCTGATCTTGATCTTGATCTTAATAGTATGTGGAATTATTGGTAAAGAGAGAGATGATCAACAGAGAAGTTGGGGAGAAAAGTTGGAAGATGAAGAGGAAAATATAAGGGGAAAAGAACTAAAATGAAACTATAAAGGTTGGAACTTTGAGAGGATGGAGAAAAACAAACTTTGCAATTTTTTATTTTATTTTCTTAATTGTAAGAATATTACGTCAAAACAAGATTTTTTATTTTTTTAAAAAGATTTTTGGAGAAAAAAAGAATATCTATTTCTCCCATTTTTTTGTGTGAGTAGTAGGATACGTAGTGTGTAACGCAACTTGGGTAGGTTGTTTAAGCACTTTCTCCTTTTTTTCAAAAAAAAAAAAAGAAAAAAAAACTTTTCACAGCTTTTTCAATATTTGTAGAAAATAATTCAGTTTTTCAAAATAAATTAATAGACCTTATAGAAGATAGAACTATGTATTTGATCGTCATAGGAGCTAAAAACTAGAATGGTATTTTATGAAATTAACAAGAAAACGGATACTTATTATGATTCTTTGAATCTAAAGCATTTAACAGATTTACTATAACTGTAATGAAAACACAAGAATGCTCTATAGCCCTATTAATTCACTTAACTAATACAATGAACAATGACGATGTTATAGAAAATTACGGTATAACCAAGCAATGTTATAGAAAATTACGGTATAACCAAATCATATCATCAAAAAAATTAATGATATAATTAAACTGAAAGACTTCTGAAAAATTCGTAACTAATCAAGATTTGCTTAAAATTACATAAATTTTATTGGCTCCCCAATATTATTTAAAAATTTTCATTTTTATATATGAATTTTCGAAATTGAAGATGTTGCATTTGAAATTTCACACAAGCTAACTAATGTTACACAATTTTTCGAGCTTCTGGAATATTACATAAACTATTGATATTTTTTCGGTTTAGTACATGAACTAGTAAATCTATATATTTTGACATATGTGTTTTAATTTACATTTTCTAGTTAATAATATTATTAGAACAAATTTTAAATGTGAAATAATTACTACTATATACATTTATATTATATTGATAGAAAATAAATAAAAGAATAAATGGAAAATTTTTAATAATACAATTTTTTTTATATTTTATCTTTGTTTATTTATTGTGCTTTTGAAAATAGAAATATAATTTTTTTATTGAATGTTAAATTTCTTATTAAAAAATTGTAGTTATATATTTACGAAGACATGAACTCAAAATGGCATCCAATCGCTCCAAAGAAAAAAAGAAAGGGCTTTAGGTGTAATTTGTGTTTCCATGTGCCTAGTTAAAAACTAAGGTTAAAAAAATCAAAAGAATAAAACTAGTGTCATGAAAAAGAGTGCAACACCAAAGACATAACCTAAAAACCACAAGGGAAAGAAGCAAAAGCCAATGAATGCAAGCTACTATCAAAAACTTCTCCAATACGTAGGTGATCATGAGATAAGTTGCTGCCATCGTGGTCCAAGGTTGGTTAGTGGCGAGATAGGATTGTGGTTGAGATTGATAATACAATTGGAGATAGTGGTCTGAATATGATATCGAAGGTTGTGGGCGGTGGTGTGAGGTCGGCCATAACGACGACTATTTCTCTCCCGTCGGCAAAAGTAGATGCTAGTTTGGAAGCACATCTTGAACATGATTGTATCACGACGATTCCTAGTATGGCTTCTTAGGGAGGATAGTGTTGTTTTCCATGATGGTGATGGGCGACATAGTACGTAAGGTGATGTGAGACCCGGAAAAATGGTAAAAGTGTAGGGACAAGCGCAGATCGCCAGGTTTGCCGCAAAGAGAGCATGGTTGGAGTTGTCCCCATGCGAGAGTCCTACCACCTGTAGCTAACCTGTCAAGAAAAACAAGCCAAAAGATCAATGCAAAATGAGATACTGACTATGAGAACCAAATTGAAGAACACCAAAGAAGTTTAGGGTGCGAGAGTCTAATATAGGCCCAAGTAAAGGAGGAGTAGCTAGGCTTGTAGATATCTGGGCCATGTTTCCATATAATGGCACCATTCCTATCTCCGAAAACGAGAACATGAAAGGATAAAATCTGGTTGACATAGGCGAGAAGTGTCCAATTCCTAGGGCGACACAATGGGCAACGAGTTATAATCGCATCGGCCACCTTCGAGTGGCGGGGAACGCCTAACTTCAGGGGACTTAATCACCCATGAGTGTACAAAGGGGGCCCCAACAAAGACCAATTGACGAACGAAAAGGACGTGTTGAGGCTGTTTCCATGATCGAATTTGTTGAAGGAAGAGGCTAGGGGTCTAAGTTTGAGTAAATTTTGACATATCCACGAGCCCTTCGAGCCACTTTTGGTATCCTAAAAGAGTTGTGGAGTAGAAAGTGACGAGTCTAGGTGACCCATAATGATGTTGAGTTTGACACGAGACGCCAAATGAGGGAAAGGGAGAATTAATGCTAGTCCTTAGCGTGACTGCTTATTATAGGATAGCTGGAAAATAAGAAGTTTCTACAGAGACTATTGATGGCTTGAAGGCACTGTTTTGGCAGGTAGAAGGTTGATTACCAGAAGTTGACTGTGCTGACAATGATCGAGTTGATGAGTTGGAGACGATTATCAAGAGATTTTTGGTCGCCCATACTATCATACAACCTTGATAGGGTAGTCTTGACATCATAAATTTTGTTGTTAACGGTAGGCCTAGCTACCGAATTGGAAGCGAGTCAAGAGGAAGTCTCATTGTGGTTGTCGTGGTGAGCAGTTAAGGAGTACAAGAACCCCCTAAGTAGAGTGACGACTTGGAGATATCGATTTCAAGATCAAACATACGCCTAAATGTTTACATAAACTGGACTATACCATCTAAGGAGGCTGCGGAATCATCAGAGAAAACAAGAATGTCATTTACAAAGAAAAGATGAGCTAGTCCAATATTACGAGATCTCTGGTAGCTAAATGAACCTAACATTGTAGTTGTATTTAATAACTTAGAAAGCACATTATTGGCAATAACATACAAGTAAGGGGATAGAACACAACCTTATCGAATTCCACGAGTGCTGGGAAAATAGCATGAAAGGTGAATCCAACAAATGAATTGCTCCGGGAACTCTACAGTCTGCAAGACCAAAGTAACAAAGCGCTAATTAAATATATCAAAATCCTTGGCAATATCCAATTTAAGTACACACCGAGGTGAAATGGAGGACTTATATATTGTAGTCTTTACAAGTTCCGTAGCGAGTATGGCATTTTCAATAAGTATGCGAGCCTTAATAAAAGCACTTTGATTTGATTCAATAAGCTCTGGTAGGAAGGTTTTATGTCGGTTGGAAAAGATCTTTGAGATGACTTTGTACGTGATGTTTCAACATTATATAGGCCTATTGTCTTTCATTATTTGTGGGTTTTCCCCTTTAGGAATAAGAGCTACCAATGTCACATTGACTCCAAGAGGGAGAACCCCAAATTCAAAAAAATGGATTAGATAGCTGAGATCAAATCATTGCCAATAATTGACTAATAGGATATGTAGAACTCAAAGGGGTATCCATCTGGACAACGAGCATTATTTGGAGGCATGGAGAAGAGGGTTGACTTGATCTCAGATTTAAGGACTGTGGCCATCAGAGAGGTTGTAAGAGACTGAGGGCACCAGAGAGATACTAAATGATGAAGGAAATCCATATAGGTGGGTTCAATATCAGCAGGCTTTTGTATAAATTCCTTGTAGTGGCGAAGAGCCTCATATTTAATGTCTCTTATGGATGTGAGGATGTCACCAAATATAGAGACAAGGCACTTGATAGAGTTCCGAGAGGCCTGTGATTGAGCTACCTGGTGAATGAATCTCGTGTTTTGATCACCATGTTTGCGCCAAGTAATGCGAGATTTTTGGAGATAAATTTTCTCTTCGACACGAGCTAGAGTGTGCCAAGCGGTGGCAGCATTAGCTTCCTCTTGAAACGAAGTTGGTGATGGATCTCAAAGGGAAATCTCTTGTTTAGAGCATAGGTTGGCAAGTGAAGCTTGAGTTTGAGTAGTTAGATGAAAGCAGAGCTGTTGAGAGCACGAAGGTGAACTTTAAGGAACTTGAGCTTGGTATGCAACAGCCTTAATGTCACCCGAGAGTGATAGATGGGCGGCCAAAGACCCCATTTTTCTTGGACAGTGGAGAGAAAATGGTGAAAATTGAAGGGTTTACGGGAAACTGATGGTGGCGTGAAGAGGTGGACAACGCAATGAGCATGATCAGAGATCCATTAGCCTCAAAATTTGCATAAGCATGTGGGAAAGCAGTGGACCAAGTTGAGTTTATTAGGATGTTGTTGAGATTCATTCCAATGGGATTGTCGTATTGATGGTTCCACCAAGTTAAACATGGGGTCGTATATGGCAGATCTGTGAGGTCACACCGAAATATAAAGTCTTGGAACCGAGCCATACCACGAAGCTGAGGGATGGGGTTGTCATTGGAGTGATATGAGGAGGATAAGACCTCATTGAAGTCCCAAAAATTAAGCCATGGGATCGGAGTAGAGCCATATTTATGCCTGCTTTCCGTGAGATCACGCCACAAACGAGTGCGCTCCTCCTTAAAGTTAGACGCATAGACACAAGATATCAGAATAGTGGAGCCAAATTCAAGGGTAACTAAAACAATAAAGAGTTTGGATGATGAGAAGATTTTTGTGACTAGCACACGGTCTTTCTAGCAAACCCAAATACGACCAAGTCTATAATCATTGTTGTTATGAATTGCATTCCATTCCCGCATAGCAACTTGCATAATACGAGATAAATTAGCATGTTGTACTCGAGTTCCCAAGAGAAAACCAAATTGTTGAGAAGTATAACGAATCCAATGACGAAGAAGATTATGCTTTCGCAGCTGCTTAAAACTGCGAGTGTTCCAAACAAAGATTGATGACATAATATTAGTTTCTTCGCGAGGAAACGACATTTGATTTTTTATGGGTCGGTGTGAGAGCTTGTTATTTGCGTGAAATAGTCGGCTTTGACTTAGTTCTGGTGCTATGATGCGTAGAGATTGAAGGAACTGTGACATGGAGAGAGTCACTGTCCGAGAGCTGCCCCTCTTCAAGTTCTTCATCTGGCTTGTCCTTAGTGTCTTTCTTCGTTAATATGACGAAGCGGGATGGAGAGGACACATTGAGAGTGGAGTTGGTATCAACATGTTTGGTAAGAGATGTTGAGGTGCAACCCGAGCGAATGATTGTAGTCCATTCTTGATCAAAAAGGGAAAAGGAAGCATCACCGGAGGTATGATCTATGGATTGATGCATAACCTCGATGTTGTCTGAGGAGATGGACGAAGCAGAGATAAGGATGGTGATGGTAGGCTGCTGATTGTTTTGAGTATCTACAAGAGTACTATCCTCAACAACTTCTTGTTGGGCTTCTTCCGCTAAAAGAGATTGCGAGTGAGGAGTAATGTGCTTTTAACTTGGATTGTTGTCGTCTACGAGGTAGGTGCAGAGAGAACATTTTCCACTAGCTGTAAAAAAGAGGTTTCAGGTGCTACTTGAGAGGCAATAGCAGATTCTTCAAATGCAACATCTACATTGGTGTCTTTGACCAAAGTAGCTACAGTGTTGTCTGCTAAAGTCGAATGTGTTTGATGTCCAAGTTGTTTCTTGCAACCAGTACCTTATGTCCCCACATAGCACATACGGATCACTTGGTTGGAAGCCAAGATTATGAAACTAGGATGTCGTTCTCTTCCCCTTAAATTTAAGCTCATGTTTATTCTTAAAATTTGAGGTTTTTCATTTGATTCACATGCAAAAAAATACTTTTTATACTCCTACTGTTTCGTTTTAACTGTCTTTTAGAGTTTTAATTTTTAAAATTAACTGTCTTTTTAGGTTTTCAATGAAAAAATTATATGTGTTTGACTAGTCTGTCCAATAGAATAATTGCAGTAATTCTTTATTGGTTCGTTTAGAACACTTATTGATGTTTTTATAAAAAATATAAATTTTTTAACTTGCATGAAGAAACTTTAAAAGACAACTATCGAAACAGAGAAAGGATAAAATTTTTGCTTGTGGGTTGAACGGAAAATCTCAAAAGTTAAGGAGAACAAATGTTACTTTTGTTATATTCAGAGGTAAATAATGGTACTTATGAAAACTGTAAAAGAATGATGGTAGTTTTAAAAAGTGGTACTAAGAAAGTGATATTATCGAAATTCTTATATATTTTTTTTAATTTCCTTTGCATAAGTAAAACGTAAACAAATATAGGAGTAATTATTTCATATTTGTATAGCAAGTTTTGACTAGTTAAGATAACTTTTAAGAATTTTCCCTATTATATTACTATTATGTTTATTTTTCTTACATAAATAACACCTAAAGAATAAAATTAATACGACAAATATATTTGTGGAAAATTATGCATTTCATTTGACTCTATGTTGACTACATTAATTCTTCCATCTGAATGACCAACAGATTGCA
This sequence comes from Iberis pinnata, assembly GCA_900406425.1. Lineage (NCBI taxonomy): Eukaryota > Viridiplantae > Streptophyta > Magnoliopsida > Brassicales > Brassicaceae > Iberis > Iberis pinnata. Next base: position 11,809 of record OVBE01005959.1, read on the forward strand.
CACTATAAACAAATTGTTGTTGTAAAGGATTTTGTTCAATGACATTGTCTACCACATTATGAGGATTGATATGTATAACAATCATCCAAAAATATTGTCAATATTGTGTGGGCGAAAACAGAATATAACACATTTGGTTTACTTGAAATGCAAATACAAACGGATAATATTGATCTAACCTCCTTAAAGAATTGATCTCAAAACTGAAAATTCTTATTCTCTTGCATGCATAAAGACTTTAGAATCACTCTACGAATTCCAAATTAGTAACACAATTGTGGCATTTGCCTCATGTTATATAAGAGTATATCATGTTATATAAGAGTAGATCTTTTCAAAGATCTATATCCCTCCTCCATAATTGTGAAAATCATCCAACTTCATTTTCGTTATCATCTTTAGAGCAAAAAGTGACCACAAGACATATAAAAGTATAATTATAGGTTGGAGTAGTTCAGTGACTCCTCAAGCAAAGTATGGAAAATGTCATAAGGGTTATATATGGGTGGGTATAGTTGGGTGGCTGATATGACTGGCGGATCATGTCTGGATGGAGCCAAGACCCACATATTCAACCGATCATGCTTGGGAAACACGATAAAAGATTCCATGGGAAGGATCCAAGGATCGATCAAGGGGAAACTGAATCCAAGATTTGATCATAGGGTGATCAGAACGAAATTTTTGATCAAGAACAAGGGAATCCGTTGTAGAACTTAGTCAAGATCAAGGAATGATCGAATGACTAAGGAAAACAGGAGAAGGATCATGAAAATGGTTCAAATCTTAGCTCGAGAAGCTGAATAATCAAGCTAGGTAAGCTGGGGTAACTAGTTCGCAGCTCAGTTTAACTCAAGTCAGTCCAGGATAGCTAAACCATCTAGGTGTCTTGAACACTAGCTTGACAACTGAATTGAGCTTGGCGGTTGAGCGGTTACACCAAGTTACACAGGTTCGCGAAAAATGGCACATGTTTGAGAAGAATCATGTCTATTCAAAGAGGCACAATTTGGTTGGACGGTTATGAGCTGAAGTCTATAAATATAGAACTTTGGGGTTCATTTTTGCGCACTAGAAGATACACTGAAAACACTCCGAAAATCTTGAGAGAAATTATAAGTCATTAAAAGAAGAAAGTTGATCGTGGGCTTGGAGACGTGAAGCATCCGGGCCGAAGTAAGGGAACGATTGAGAAGATTAGTTTGGTAATCTGATCTTCGTGAGCAAAGGTGACAAAGGGGATCGTGGGAAGGATTTGGCTTAGCGCGAGGAATCATGGTCGTAAAGATGGATGGTGATCAATTGGGGATTATGTTAGGATCGTTTGTAATAAGACTTTTAATAGCCTATAGTGCAAAACTCACAAGTTGTAGCGAACCCTAAGTTTATAAATAAAGTATCATGTTTATCTTAATTTTTTCTGCATTACATATTGACTCTAAAACTATGCCTTAACATTTAAATGAAACTCATATGAAAAAGAAATAAAAATGGCTAAGGCATTAAAAAAGACTAATCTGGCCGAAAATACTTAGGGGGGTGTATTGAATTTGGAATTTACAAGGATTTGTGTTAAAATGACAAATACAGTGTTATTTAAACAAGAATTTGAAAATGTCTCATGAAATCCACTATTATTGGATTAGTGATTTGAAAAGGTACATTCAAATCCACTATTATTGGAAATATTTCAAGTAGTAGATTTTGGGTGATTTTGGATGATTGTATGGTTTTTTAGTGGATTTTCTTATTTAAAAAGACATAACTCTAAATCTTATGGTTTTAGGTGGGATTGTAGAGAATTTTACACCAAATTACATGAATTTCTTAATTCTTCTAAAATCATCTAAAAACGCACTTAAACTCAAATCACTTCAAATATTCTAAAATGCTTTTTTAATACACCCCCCCCTTAGTGTTTTGGGAGTGTGATGACCTTCCAGACTTAGTGTCCGGGATGGGGCATCACAAGTTAGTATTAGAGCATGCTAGAGCCTTAGACTACTGTGTGGGTTATGGGTGGATCACCACTCGTTGACTGTGAAGAACTTGTGTTGGTATGTCGGTAAGTCCTTACTTTAGATTGACTATGTTTGTGTAAATATTTGATCTTATAGATGGGTAAAAGCGGCAATTTAGGGAAAAGTAAGAAAGGTAAGAAGCAAGACGTTGAACCGGACACGGTTGCAACATATACTAGGAATAAGGGAAACAAACCTCTAACCGGACCTATGGTTGAAGGAAAAGATAATGGGAGCAAAGGGAACAAGACTCCAACCGGACATGTGGTTGGAGGAAATGATGCGTTGAAGCACATATGCGCCAAGCTTAGGCGCATGAATGGTGCAAACGCGAGTGGTAAATGTGGAGATTCATGGTGAAACTAGGATCGTGAATCTACCCCATCTTAAGATGGGTATGTGGAAGAAATAGTGGAGTCTTCAAACGCTGGGATAGGGGATGATGCATGCATAAGGGAACAGAAGCTGAAATTATTGTGGTTTCCACTAGGGCAATGATGTGGAAATCCATATTGGCGATGATTGAAGATATTAAGAAACTGGTTTAAACACGTGTCATCCGTGAGAACGCAACAGTTGGAAAATCTGCTAGAATCCTTGTGGCCCAACCCCTTTCTGGAGGGGTGAATGCATCACTTCATGAGAAGATGGAGATTCTGCCTCCGCCAAGAGTTGTGCATAGGAAGGTGGACTACTTGAGTGTGTTAGAGCACATCCCAAGACTGGGAACGAAAAACTTCACATGAAGTTCTGATCCAATAGACGCAGATCAATGGAGGAGCCGTCTGGCTAGGAACTTCAGTTCCACATGCTGTTCGAAAGATTATCGGATAGACATTGCAGTCCATTTATTGGAAGGCAATGCGCACAATTGGTGGCTCTCGGTTGAAAAATGCAAGGGTGAGCAGATTCGCACCTTTGCGGATTTCGAACGGGATTTTAACAAAAAGTTCTTCCCATCAAAAGCTTAGGACATACTTGAATGCGCCTTCTTAGATTTGGTTCAAGGAAAAAGAACAGTATGTGTGTATGAGGAGGAATTCAATCACTTAAGGTGATATGTGGATAGGGAACTTAAGGATGAGCAGGCTTAAGTTCGCCGATTCTATGTGCATTTCTCGGTCCAAACCTTTAGTTTTTCTGAACTAGTGGAAAGAGCGGCTATGATAGAGGAGGACCTCGAAGAAGAGTTTGCTTTGTACAGTTCACGGATCCAGCCACCCAAACAGGCTAAAAGGGGTGGGGACCATAAGCGGGAGTTTGAAGCTATGGATGATCGAAAAGCTCTTGCGAGGAATGCAGAGTGAAAGACGTGTGGTCATAGGCGTGGTGGGGAATGCTGGAAGGCAAATAGTGCTTGCCTTCGATGCGGAAATAAAGATCATGGGATCTAGAATTGTCCGCAAATAGAACAAGGCCAAGGTGGAACAAGTGGGGGTGAATCCCAAGACTTGTTACCATTGCAGCAAGTCTGGGAATTTTGAGAGAGAATTCCCAAAGTTGTTAGCCAAAAGGCAAGTATGTCAGAAGGGAGATCGTGGTGGCAATGATTCACATCCACAAGCCAAGAGGCAACAAGCTGGGATACCGCACGTCTATGAGCTCTCAAAGGAAACGGATGATGCTGGAAACTTTAATGCGATCACTAGTACGTTCCTTAACCCTTCCTTTCAAACTTCAAGTTCTACATTGCATCAAGCATAAAATTTTGGGAAGGAACATAGCATTCTGTGGAAATGAATGTGTAGGGACCTTGGTGATAGGTGGTGTAGAAACACACACCCTATTTCCGAGACGACACCCACTTTTGTGAGCCCAGTCATGATTGGTAAAAGGATGTTTCATAGAGAAACATCGGGTGAACAAGTTAAGGTGAGAGCCGGTGGTGGTCAGACCATGCTCTCACAAGGGATATTCTGTAAAATTCTCGTTATGATAGATAACATGGAAATGCCGGCAGATTTAGTCATTGTTCAGCTCGAGAATCACGAGGTGAAATTTGAAATGTATTGGCTAGCCAAGTATAAGGAAAATATAGATTTTCATCGACAAGGGTGCGGTTTGGAATAGAGAAGGGAAATCTTGAACTCCAGGGTATCCGACCTACCTCGAGAAGTATAGTGGTTTCAGAAATCCAGGCTGAAAAAATGCTGGAAAAAAGCATGCAAAGCATACCTAGCCACTATCACTATGAATGAATTTGGACCAGATGCAGAGATTAAGTATATACCAGTTTTGAATGAGTTTAAAGATGTGTTTCAAACCTTCACTAGGCTACCACCAAATAGGTCAAACCCATTCACGATTGAGCTGGAATCGGGAACAAATCCAATCTCTAAGGCACCTTATCGAATGGTAGCGACAGACATAACCGAGTTAAAAAAGCAATTAGAAGAGTTACTTGATAAGGGATTCATCAGACCGAGTAGTTCACCATGGGATGCATTTGTGTTGTTCGTAAAAAAGAAAGATGGAAGCTTTCATCTTTGGATCGACTATTGCTGGCTCAATAGGGTACATATAAAGAATAAGTAACCATTACCCTGGATAGATGAATTGCTGGATCAATTGAAAGGAGCAATGTGGTTCTCCGAAATTGACTTAGCATCTAGATATCATTAGATTCTCATTGATCCAGTGGATATAAGAAAAACGGCATTCCAGACGAGGTATGACCACTATGAATTCGTGGTTATGCCATTCGTATTAACAAATTTCCCAGCAGCATTCATGAAAATGATGAATGGGGTGTTCCGATATTGTTTAGACGAGTTTGTCGTAATTTTCATTGACGACATCCTTGTCTATTCAAAGGATTAGGAGAAGCACCAAGAACACTTGAGAGTGGTGTTGGAACAGTTAAGAGAACACCAACTCTTTGCGAAGCTAAGCAAATGTAGTTTTTGTCAAAGAAGCATTGGATTCCTTGGGCACATTTACTTGGATCAAGGAGTGATGGTTGATCCAGAGAAGATAAGGGCTATTAAGGAATGACCAAGACCAAAGAATGCAACTAAGATAAGAAGTTTTCTCGGGTTAGCGGGATATTACCGCAAGTTTGTAAAAGGATTCGCAACTTTGGCCCAACCATTGACTCGGCTAATGAGCAAGAATGCTGATTTCAAATGGATAGAGAAATGTGAAGGAAGCTTCATGGAGCTCAAGACAAGGCTCACCAGTGCAACGGTTTTGGCACTGCCAGAGCCAGAAGTGCCTTATGTGATCTACATAGACATATCCATTACTAAGTTAGGATGTGTCCTAATGCAAAATGAAAAGTTGATCGTCTATGCATCAAGGTAGTTGAGGAAACATGAAGGAAATTATCCAACACATGACTTAAAAATAGGGGCAATGGTATTTGCACTAAAGATTTGGTGGTCATACTTGTATGGAACCAATGTAAAAATATACACCTATCATAAGAGCTTTAAGTACAAACTTCACTCAGCCCGAGTTGAACCTAAGACAAAGGAGATGGTTGGAACTCATGGCTGACTACGATGTAGATATTTCCTACCATATGGGAAAGGAAAATCAAGTGGTTGATGCATTAAGCCGAAGGCGGGCTGATGTTGATGTTGGAAGGGATGCAGCAGAGTTAGATCACATGATCAGGACATTAAGGCTGGATGCCTTGCCTGACGATCAAGCACCCTTGGGTTTGGCTGCGGTAAACCAAACGGATTTACTTACCAAGATACGGTTGGCTCATGCCAATGATGAGAACTTGCAGAAAGTGGAAAATTTTAACCAGAACGAATATAAAACATCAAAAATGGGACGATAGCGGTCCATGGTCGAGTTTCAGTACCAGACTCTAAAGAATAGAGATCCTAAAGGAAGCGCATCAGTCAATATTTTCAATCCACCCGAAATTGAACAAGATGTATCATGATCTAAAACAATACTATCATTGGGTGGGAATGAAGAAGGACTTAGCAAAATGGGTTGCTAAGTGTCCAACTTTTTAGCTGGTTAAGGTAGAAAACCAAGTTCTAAGTGGGCTGTTGCAAAACCTCCCTATTCCTGAATGGAAATGGGACAATGTGGAAATGGACTTTGTGACTAGTTTACCTGTGACCAAAACAAAGGACGCAATTTGGGTTGTCGTTGATAGTCTCACTAAGTCTGCCCACTTCATCCCTATAAGGAAGACAGATGAAGTTGAGCATATTATGGGAAGGTATATAGATGAGATTTTTCGGCTGCATGGTGTACCAGCAAGAATAGTTTCGGATAGGGATTCCTGGTTTACTTCTCAATTTTGGAAGGCTTTCCAAAAAGCCTTAGGAACCAGGGTGAACATGAGCACGTCCTACCATCCGCAAGATGATGGGCAATTTAAGCGAATAATTCAGACCCTGGAAGATATGCTTCGAGCATGCGTGTTGGAATGGGGTAGATCTTGTGAGAAGCATCTTGCCATGGTCGAATTTGCATACAACAACAGCTTCCAGGCTAGTATTGGGATGTTACCCTATGAGTCTTTGTATGGATGACCATGCAGAATGCCCCTGTTTTGGACCAAAGTGGATGAAAGGACTATGATCAGACAAGATATTGCCGAGGAGACAATCGAGAAGATCGAATTTCTAAGGTTCAAGATGAAAAAAGCCCAAGACAGGCATAAGAATTTTGCAGATAAACGCAGAATGGATATTGAGTTCGAGGCAGGAGACTTAGTCTACCTTAAGACTATAACATTCAAGGGAAGCGCTCGAACATACAAACATGGGAAATTAAACCCAAGGTATAGTGGACCTTACAAAGTCATCGAGAGAGTTGGGGCAGTCGCATACAAAGGGAACTTTCCACCACAAATGAAGCATTCCACAATATCTTCCATGTATCCCAAATACGTAAGTGTTTTCGGGACCATGACACAATGATTTTTGAACTACCTGCAAACATGAAGGAAACCTTGACTATTGAAGCGATTCCAATTTGGATAATTGACCAAATGCATAAAATAACAAAGAAGAAAAAAGGTGAAGATGGTCAAGGTACTTCGGGAATGCGATGGGAAAGAGGATGCTACTTGGGAAACATAAAGTAAGATGCAAACCGAATTTCCAAGCTAGTTTAAGAACGCCGAGAAGTCTCAAAAACTTGGTTCAAATTCGAAGGAGAATCCATTTCAAGGGAAGAGAGACTTGTCACGTTACTGAACTGCACTAGTTCTCGAGATGGACCATAGTGAAGTAAAATCAAGTGAAAAAAAAGACTAAGGAAATTGGCTATGAGAAAGGATGAAAAGACTTAGGTCCTTCGAAAGGTTATGATCGAATGGACCGATTGAAGGAAATATGAGCTAAGAACCAAGAGGTTAAAAAAATAAGATAGAATTTCGGGATGTTTATAATTAAATTATTTAATTAATTGTAATAGCCCAGTAACTCCTCAAGCATACTCAATGTATATTGGTGGGAGTCTGGAAAATGTCGTAAGGGTTATATAGGGGGTGGGTATAATTGGGTGGCTGACAAGACTGAAAGATCATGTCTGGATGAAGCCAAGACCCACATATTCACCTGATCATGCTAGGGCAACATGAACAAAGATACCAAGGGAAGGATCCAAGGATTGATCAAGGGAAAATTAAATCCAAGATCCGATCATGGAATGATAGGAATGGAAGTTTTGATCAAGAACAAGGGAATCCAAATGTAAAATTTAGTCAAGACCAAGGAATGATCGAATGAATAAGGAAAACATGAGAAGGATCATGTCAAGGGTTCAAATCTTAGCTCGAGAAGCTGAATAATCGAGCTAGGTAAGTTGAGGCAACTGGTTCGTAGCTCAGTTCCGCTCAAGTCAGTTCAGGATAGCTAAACCAGCTAGGTGGACTGAACATTAGCTCGGCAACTGAATTGAGCTGGGCAGTTGAACGATTGAGCGATTACACCAAATTGTACCGGTTCGCAAAAAATGGTGCTTGTTCGGGAATAATCGTGTCTGTTCGAAGAGGCACGATTTGGTTGGACGGTTGTGAGCCGAAGTCTATAAATATAAGGATTTGGGTTTATTTTCGCGCACCGGAAGATTCACCAAAAACACTCTGAACAATCCTGAGAGAAATGCTAAGGCATTGAAAGAAGAAAGTTGATCGTGGGCTTGGAGGCGTGAAGCATCCGGGCCTAAGTAAGGGAACGCTTGAGAAGATCAGTTTGGTAATCTAATTTTTGTGAGAAAAGGTAATAAAGGGGATCTTGGGAAGGATTTGGCTTAGCGGGAGGACTCATGGTCGTGAAGATGGGTGGTGATCAATTCAGAATTATGTTAGGATCGTTTCTAATAAGACTTGTAATAGCCTATAGTGCAAAACTCACAAGTTATAACGAATCCTAAGTTTATAAATAAAGTATCTTGTTTATTAATTGCTTCCTCATTACATATTGACTCTAAAACTGTAAAGGCTTAACATTTAAATGAACATCACATAAAAAAACATAAAAAATGGCTAAGGCACTAAAACAGACTGATCTGGCCAAAAACACTTAGTGTTCAAAGTGTGTGATGACTTTCCGAATTTAATGTCCAGGTGGAGCGTCAGACAAGCTGTCTGGNTCGACTTTTGTTTCTATAAAAAATTTAGTCAACTTATTCAACCATATCCAATAACATAAGTTCATAGTATAATTATCATTTTTGTTATGAGTCCATGAAAAAATGACATATAATCATAAAAGTATCCTCCATAAAAGCTTGTCTAACATAAGTGGAGATCCACGAATAATAATTTTTTTGTTATTTTCTCATAGATATTTTTTGAACTTTTGATTGACTTCAGCCGTGTAAATAATATTTCCAATATTCTCGTGAAACAATCACATATATATATATATATATATATATATATATATATATATATATATATATATAT
>OVBE01005960.1:0-20547 GCA_900406425.1 Iberis pinnata
GGAGAGGGCGAGCTGGGTCGGAATGTGAAGGACGAATACATCTCCCCCATTTTTTGAGAAAAATTCATGAAGAAGGAAAGGATGGGCTGGGTTGGAGTGTTAAGGACGAATACATATCTCCCGTTTTTTGAGAAAAAATGTGAAGAAGGAGAAGGCTGATATTTTAAATAATAAATTACAACAGTTGAATTCCTGTCGAAGGAATTGCCTACGTACCCCTGAGATGTGGATCAAGCTGAGGTTGTAGTTCACAAATTTTAAAGGTACAAATATGCGTGAAAATAAAATGGGAAATAATTTGCTAGTCGTCAACAAAAATATTTCTTCAGGTGTTGAATGTTCCAAGGATGTCGCTCTTCGTTCCCTTCTGTGTCCTTTAGTTCGTATAATCCTGGCTTAATGACCTTGGATATTTTGTATGGTCCTTCCCATTTGATGCCCAACTTTCCTGCGTTCTTTTTGGCCCTTGTGGGGAAGACTTCCCGGACCACGAGCTCTCCTTCAATGAATCGTCTCTTCCTGATCTTCTTGTTGTAGAATCGTTATGCGGTGTTGTGGTATTTATGCAAACGTATCGTCGCCTGGTCTCTCCTTTCATCAATGGTATCTGCTATGTCGATGAGCATCTGATCATTTTGATCCGTGTACTGAGGTGCTAGTTTGACTCTAAGGCTGGGAGCTTTGGTTTAAGCTGGTATTACTGCGTCGGTTCCATACACCAAAGCGAATGGTGAGTCGTTTGTTTCTCTTTTGGGTGTGGTTCGGTAAGACCAGAGTACTCCCTCCAATTCGTCTGCCCATCTACCCTTTTTAGCGTCTAGCCTCTTCTTTAATCCATCTAAGATTGTCTTGTTAGCGGCCTCGTCTTGGCCGTTGGCCTGTGGGTAGTAAGGTGTCGAGAACGTTAAATTTATACACATTCGTTCACAATAGTCTTTGAATCAATCTGAGGTGAATTGGAGACCGTTCTCGGTGTGGATTTCGTAGGGGATCCCATGGTAGCAAATTATGTTCTTCCAGATGAAGGATTCCACATTCTTGGATTTGACTTTGGCGTATGATTCAGCTTCTATCCACTTGGAGAAATAATCTGTTAGGACGAGGAGGAAACATTTTTGTTTTGACCTGTGCACTGGGCCAATTATGTCCATAGACCATCTCATGAATGGGTAAGGCGCCATGATGGATTGCATTTCCTCAGTTGGTCTGTATATCAGTGGCGCGTGCTTTTGGCATTTTTCACATTTCAAAGCGTATTGTTCGCAGTCCGTGATCATGGTTGGCCAGTAGTATTCATATCGCTTTATTTTTAATGCCAGCGCCCTGCTGCCTGAATGATTTCCACATGCTCAATCATGCACCTCCCTTATTATCTTCTGTGTCTCATGGCCGGATATGCACTTTAGTAGCAGGCCGCGTACACTCCATTTGTAGAGGTTGTCGTCTAACTGGGTGTACCTAGCACTTTTGGCTTTAAGTTTTCTGGCGTCCCATTTCTTTGGTGGCAGGATCCCATATGTTATGTAAGATAGTATCTTCACTCGCCAGTCTATTTCCATTTCGACCTTGTCTGTTTCCATTGGAATCGCATCCTCTTCGACGTCCTCGGGATCTGGGTTGGAATTGTATTCCTTGATTGAATCCTGGATGACACAGGTAGCTTTCGCGATGGAGATGCTCGGCCTATTGATGGTCTCAACCGGTATGACCTTGGTCGTCTGCGGGTCTGTAGTTGAGGCCAATGCGGCTAGGGCGTCGGCATGTATGTTTTTGCCTCTAGGGATTTTGACTAGATTGAAGTCCGCAAATTCATTACACAAGGTTTTTACCACACCTAAGTATGCTTCCATTATGTCGTCTCTCGTCTTGTATTCCCCACTGAATCGGTTTGCTACTAGCTGGGAGTCGCAGTAGGCTGTTACTCGCTTAGCGCCGATTGCCGTTGCAAGTTGCAGCCCGGCAATTATTGCTTCGTATTTGGCTTTGTTGCTTGACGCCGTGGAATCCAATAAAAACAATTGCTCGAACATCTCCCCGGTTGGGGAGACCAAGCGTTCTCCTACTCTGGAACCATGTTTTGAGCTAGCCCCATCTACGTATAGCGACCATTTTGCTTCATCTAGTTGTACTGCTGGGTTCATCTCATGTGGTTGTTCTATTAGGAAGTCCACCAAAACTTGAGATTTTGCACAGGTTCTGCTCCTGAATTCTATATCGTGCTCGCTGAGCTCGACAACCCATTTTGAGAGTCTCCCTAACTGGTTCAAACTGTGTAGGATTGTTCGCAAAGGTTGGTTGGAATACACAACGATTGAGTGTGACTGGAAATAAGATCGCGTTTTCCTTGCCGAATGCACCACAACTAGAGCCAATTTCTCTATTATCGGGTATATGGTCTCGGCATCGCCTAGGATTTTGCTAAGGTAAGAAATTGGCCTTTGGTCGCCTAGCTCCTCGCGTACAAGAACTGAGCTGATTGCATGGGATGACACTGCTATGTAAAGATATAATGTCTCCCCCTACTAGGGTTTTGAGAGGACTAGTGGTGTCATGAGGTAGGTTTTCAATTCCTTGAACGCTGATTCACATTTCTTCTCCCAGATGAATTTCTTGTTCCCCTTCAAGAGGTTGTAAAATGGAAGTCACTTGTCAGTAGATTTGGATATAAACCTAGTCAGGGAGGCTATGCGCCCGGTCAGTCTCTGTACTTCTCTAGTGTTCTTGGTTGATGGCATTCTCAATAGCGCATTGAGTTGTTTTAGATTAGCTTCGATCCCCCTTCTTGTGACCAGGTAGCCGAGGAATTCCCCTGAGGTTATTGCGAACGTGCACTTGACTGGGTTCAGCTTCATCCTGTAGGTATTTAGTATTTGGAAACAGGTGCGTAGGTCTTCCACACGAGTGTCTTCGTCATAGGATTTGATGAGCATGTCATCTATGTAGACTTCCATCGTCTTCTCCAACAGTTCCGAGAACATTTTGTTGACTAAGAGTTGGTAGGTTGCACCTGCATTCTTTAGGCTTAAAGGCATTACTTTGTAACAGTAGATGCCTGTTTCCGTAGTGAAAGCGATTTTTTCCCTATCGTCGGGGTGCATGAGTATCTGGTTGTAGCCCGAGAAGGCGTCCATAAATGAGAGCAGTTTGTAACCAGCTGTGGCTTCGACGAGCTGATCTATGTTTGGCAATGGGAAACTACCCCAGCTGTTGGTTTGTCGATCACTGTGAATTCGACCATCCTCGATACCCCAGCTACGTGCATTAATAGTTTGATAGTGCGATTGTCATGGATGTTTCGGTGGTGAAGCCGGTCAGTGGTGCAGGTGGTCCTTCAATTCGCGAGAGGTCTATGTCCATTTTCGCCAAAGTCTCCTTGAAGATCAAATCTATCGAGCTCCCCGTATCTATGACCACTCTTGCGATTTTGTACTCTTAAAGGATTAGTTCGATGACTATCGGATCGGCATGAGGGACGTCGAGTCTTGTTGTGTCCGTTTCGTCGAAAGCTATAGGTTTTCCTGTCTCCAAGGGCTTGATATGCCATTTCTCACACGATGCCACCCTGCGCCCATATGCTTTGATTGCAGTTTACCGAGTTTAGGCCAAACTGGTGGTTCCCCATGATCATATTAATTCGCTTTTTGAATGAAGGGGTCGGCACCATTTGAGGTAGTTCTTCTCGGTCTCGTTTTGGGGGGGGGGGTTGGCCTCTTTGGCCTGGTCCTTTGCCTTTTGCTTGAGGTTGGTTGCCTTCGCATTGCCGGGCTCCACCAATTCTCCAGACTGGTATTTGTTGAAGAGGAAAGACTTGAAGCTTCTGCATTCTTCAGTGGAATGCTCATCTTGGTTGTGGTATTCGCAATGCTTTTTAACGCTTCTTTGCTCCTCATGTCATTTCCATTAATTCCAAGGTCTGTTCTTCGGTTTCCCTGAAAAAGCTTTTGATTACTTACTGGGGGTTTTCGCCTCGAGGTAGCGACCTGAGTCACTTGACCCTTTTCTCTAGTTCGCTTCCGCATTTCGATTAGATCCTCTTCTATACATGCGAACACCTTTCCTCTATGGAGTGCATCGTCGATCGTCGTTGGCGGGTTCAGTATTAGGTCCTTTGTGAATTCAGATTCTTCCCATACCGCATTTTTTAGGGCGGCAATCGCGGCGTTATCAGTGACGACTACTCGGGATATCACTTCTTTGAATCTGTCGATAAATATTCGGAGGGGCTCATTTGGACCCTGGGTCATGCTCCACATGTATGCGTCTGAGATGTCCCTCTCGAAGTATACTGAGTAGTGCTTTAAGAACATCAGGCTCATTTGGTTAAAAATGTGGATTGATCCTTCGGGAAGCCGGGAGAACCAGGTGAGTGCTGGACCCTGGAGGTGTTCGCTGAACAGCTGACAGTACCCTGCATCCTTTTCATGTTCGTCGAATTGCGCTCGTTCGACTACGATTCTAAAGGCGGTCATGTACGTGCTGGGATCCGTCTTTCCTTCATAGAAAGGGATTTTTATTTTTCCAGGGTTTTGTATTTTTGCAATCTTTATGTGTGCAGCATACGGGCTCCGGAGTGTTTCTTCTATCAGTCGGTCCAACTCTAGCGCCGAGCTTAAGGCCTGATGAACTTTGGAGTTCATTTTTCGGCGGCATGTTGTAAGCAATCTTTCATGTCTTGGATCTCGCTGATCGATCGCTGAGGTCGCTTGTCGGCACGAGAAGGTGGGATACAGTTGTCGTCCTCGTATGCGTCTGATTCGTCCTTGGATTCCTTGGATAAGTCAGCTGCCTCTCTCGTCTTTCGAAGCCTCAGGGCTTGGGGTGCGACTCAGCTGATCGGTTTCGCCATTGGGTTGGTCATCTCTCTGGTTGGATTGTTCTCCCTCGGGATTTCCGTTGGGTGGGGTCTCTGTTGTATCAGTGCGGCGTTCTTGCGTCTTGACTGAGCGTGGGGTTAGAGTGAAGCGTAGCCTCCTGAAGTGTTCTCCCGAGATAGGGTATCGCCGTGCAGAAGTCCTGGTGGAGCGGTGTCGTGAAGATGTTGCTCGGTCTAACCGTTTGGTCATCGCTTTTGTTTGTTCTGCGGACTCCTTTGCCATCTGGTTGAGCATATCTAGCAGGAATCTGTTTAGGGGGTCATGTGTCTCCAGCTTCTCGGACATGGATTGTATGGATTGGAGGAGTGTTTGGATCATGCTAGCATATCCGTCAGATGGTATGGATGTTTTTTCCGTCATGGGGGAGTTGGATTTGGCTGCATTTTTTCTTCTTGCGTTAAAGAACTATATTCTCCCCACAGAAGGCGCCAATTTGTGGATGATAAAACCCACAATGAATTTTATCTAACTATCTTAATGAGGAATTCGTTGTTCTTGTCAAAATTAGAAAGAAATCACAACACAAACTCATATCGAAAAAATAGAAAGAATAGTATGTTCTTTATTGATTTCAATGATGTTTCATACAAAAGGAAAACAAGTCGATTTTTCAATTCTAGATCTAAGTACAAAATATGATCCTCCTTCATTTCTCTCTCTCTCTCTCTCTCTCTCTCTCTCTCTCTTTTCTTGCTTTATATCCCCCTCCTTCTAGTTCGGGTTGTTCCGATCTTCTCTGGTTGTTGGGATTGCGATCTCGGTGCCTCCCCCTTATCTCGGAACTGCCATGAACTAGTCTTCGTTTGTTCGACTTGTGCTCACCTTCTTCCCAAGTCGTCTACGAGTTGAGTATCTGATCACCTGCGTTCCATGCATAGGTAGAAATCTATTGGATGAGTTCTTTTGCGCCTTGACACACGCTGATCTGTTTTCTAGGAGGCGATACTAGTTGAGGTGGAAACCTGCTGAGGGGGTTTCGACACCAACAAACCTTAAAAAAAAGTAAAAATAATGGTTAATAAAAACAAAGGTTAGTGAAAATAATTAATTAAGAACCTAACTATATTACCTTAAGTGGATGCATAAAAATATATGAAAAGTGTTATTCTTCTAGCCTCGGCTTGGGTTTTCATGGAGTTCTCCTTCAAGCTCTTAAGAAAATCAAAAGACATAGCTCACCGAGGTGGAAAACGATGCTAATCCCAAGTAGCTACGTCGAAAAAACAAAGACAACCATTTAATAAGAGACCAAAAGCACCAAGTCGCATAACCAAGGCGAGTTTACCAGCGTTAATACGAGCCAATCTTCTCTTGATCCTTTGTTGCTCGACGTCTGGCCGCTTGATCACAGATGCCCTCGATAGAGTCTTGACCGTCTCTAAGAAATGCTCGGGGAATGCTTCAAAGGGATAAAGTTTATCTGCAAAAAAAACAACAACAACATAAGTAAAGAAAACAAGGTCGGGGATAGTGTAGCGCCCGTGAACCATAATCATGGCCGGGACGGCCGGATCAGAACATAAAAGTCGGAATTAAATCCGTATGTTGGGGAAATTTTTGGAAAAAATATAAGTAAAGAAAATCAGTTCGGGAATAATGCTAAGTTTATGCATTGTTCCTTGACTAGTCGTGAAAGTATGCATCATTTGATTGAGTTCCAGTCAATATCTATTTATTATGAATTTTTATAATTAATAATTAATAATTAAATAGGCAGTGGCTCCTCAAACACATGTAATGTATACGGATGGAATTCCGAAAATTGTTACTAATGTAATATAAGGGGTGGGTGGAGTTGAGCACTGGACCGGTTCGGTTGGATTCTGACTTTGAGCAATGGGACCATCTTGGTGAATGGTCGGGTTTGTGTGCTGGATGATAAAGAGTTGCGGGAGCAGATTCTGAAAGAAGCACATCAGTCTAAGTTCTACATACATCCAGGTTCGACCAAGATGTACAAAGACCTTAAGAGGTATTATCATTGGGCTGGAATGAAGCGTGACGTAGCAAGTTGGGTTGCAGGATGCCAGACTTATTAGATGGTAAAGGCTGAGCATCAAGTGCCGAGTGGATTGTTACAAATTCTACCCATTCCCGAGTGGAAGTGGGATATGATCACTATGGACTTCGTATTGGATTGCCTATGGTAAAGGGAAAAGATGCAATATGGGTGATTGTGGATAGACTGACCAAGTTTGCTCACTTTCTCGCCATAAACAAAATGGACAACTCAAAAGTTTTGGCCGAGAGGTACGTCCAAGAAATAGTGCGGCTGCATGGTGTACCAGCTAGCATTGTTTTAGATCGTGATTCCAAGTTCTATTCAGAATTTTGGAGATCACTTCACCAAAAGGTTCGGGGCTAAGGTTCACATGAGCACGACTTATCACCCTCAAACTGGTGGTCAATAATAAAGGACTATTCAGACCTTGGAGGATATATTGAGGGCATGTGTGCTGGATTGGGGCGGCAAGTGGGAGAGCTATCTCCATTTGGCCGAGTTTTCTTTTAACAACAATTATCAAGTAAGCATTCAAATGTCGCCTTATGAGGCGTTATATGGAAGGCCTTGCATAACTCCCTTATGTTGGACTCAAGTGGGGGAGCGAAGCATTTATGGTTGGGACTTTGTGGAACATACCACAGAAAAGATCCGAATTCTTAAGATAAAGATGAAGGAAGCTCAGGATAGACAGAAGAGCTATGCGGATAAGCGAAGGAAAGAGCTTGAATTTTCAGTAGGTGACATGGTCAGTCTCAAGATAGTCACTTACAAAGGAAAGGATCGGGCATCTAAGAATGGCAAGTTGAATCCGAGGTACATGGGACCATACAAGATTCTGGAAAGAATAGGCATGGTTTCTTATAAGCTGGACTTGCCTTAGCAAACTTTGCCTTAATCAATTCCTCTGGTTCCCAAGTCGTTTCCTCATCACCTTCACAATCTCATACGACTTGTACATAAAGGAAATGAACCAGTTTCATGATGTATTCCATGTATCTCAGCTAAGGAATCAAGTCACAAATCGAGATAAGATCATGACTGACATTCCAGTTGATTTAAAGGAAAATCTTACTGTTGAGGGAAGACCAATTCAGATAATTGGACAAAGGACCAGAAAAAAAAAGAAAGAAAATGGTTAAGTGTGTACAATTCGTATGGGATTGTGAAGGTGATGAGGAAACGACTTGGGAACCAGAGGAGTTGATGAAGGCGACGTTTTCTAAGTGATTTGAAAAGCAGAAAGTGGTTCGGCATAAGAAAGTTAAAGGTGATAATTTGAGGACAAATTGAAGCCTAAGTGGGGGAGAGTTGTAGCGCCCGTGAACCAAAATTATGCCTGGGAAGGCTGGATCAGAACATAAAAGTCAGAAACAAAGAGGTTAAATCCGTATGTTGGCGAAATTTTCGGATAAATGCTAAGTAAAGCAAATCAGTTCGGGAATAATTCTAAGTTTATGCATTGTTCCTTGACTAGTTTGTGAAAGTATGCATCATTTGATTGAGTTCCATTCAATGTCTATTTATTATTAATTTTAATAATTAATAATTATTAATAATTAAATAGGCAGTGACTCTTCAAACACATGTAATGTATCTGGTGTAATTCCGAAAAAATTGTTACTAATATATTATAGGGGGTGGGTGGAGTTGAGCACTGGACCCGTTGGGTTGGACGGACCGTCTAGAACCCCCTTAGATCATTCATGGGTAACATGGTTGGGATGCTTGACAAGCATCTTTGGACCGTTTTGGGAAGATCGATCAAGACTTATCGAAGATCGAAGATCAGATCACAACTTAGATCAAATCAAGTGGGAATCCGATTTTTTGGGTGAGTTCAGTCAAGGATTGAGTTAGAACTATGCGATCAAGTAGAAATCCGGTCAAAATACAAGTTAAACTGGATAGTTGAGCTGATTCCGAGAATCTTGGAAGTTGGTCGGTGGAAGTTGGTATCATGGTTAGTGAAAGTTGGTGGAAGTTGGTAGCATGGTTTGTAAGAACCGGTCGGATCCAGACAGAATGGTCGGATTCGGACAAGGAAGTTACAACTGTCGGGTTTCGGACAAGGCAATTATGCTTGTCGACAGTTATGTCTGTCGGACCATGCGTATGCAAGTGATCACACGCGCGGGAGCGGTTACTGGCTTAACTGATGCGCAGAATCATGGGCGGCTATGCAAAATAATGCGCCTAAGAGGTTTTCTGAAGAATGTCGCAGATTGATGAGTTGGCGCATTCTGATTTGACGGTTGAAGGAGCGGTTGGCTCGACTGAAAACCGCCATCTCGCCTATAAATAAGAATTGATCGGCTCATTTCACCTCTTTGCGCGAGAAAACTATCTTTGAGAGATAAAGTCGAGCATTTGTGATCAGTTTGTGAGTTAGCCGAGAAGGTGAGGAATCAGTCCGTCCGAGTGCCGATCAAACCGCAGAAACCAAAGCATTCATTCAGAATCGTCCAAATCTATAAGGTGAGTGCATGTACTGAACTGATAGACTTTCTATGTGATTTTCTAAGGCTATATAAGCCTTTATTTTTTTATAGCCTTTGTGGCTAAGTATGCGTGATTCGGGTATATAATGACCGGATCATGAACTGTTAAGGCAATGATGCCGAAAAACTTACTGAAATGGTCGTGTGATGCCGAAATGTACTGAAATGGCTTAAGAGTCAAACTGTTTAAGCGTATTGGACTAGATTGGTGACTGATCTGGGTGAATCCGGATGGTCAGGATAGTCTGGTCGAACTGTGGGTTAGACTGGTGATGCATATGGGTGAATCCGGATGATCAAGACTGTTTAATCCGAACTGTTAAGTAAAAACTGTGTTAAATTGTGATGAAAAGTTCTAAGGGAACAAATCTGTACTATTGGCTAAGTGTTGCGGATTAAACCGTATTCACTAAGAAATAGCATTGCTTATGCCTCCTTTGTGGTCGCATGTGATGCTAAGGAGTAAGACAGCTCGCGGAATCCAGGCAAAGGAAGGGAAATATGGATGGGTGTATATATACGGTTTGGGTAGATTTCACTTAAGAGTTAATGCAATGTAATAGATTATTTAGCAAGACTGAAATTGTATTAAACTCGTTGAATCTATTATGAATGCATGTTTTTATGTTAAGACAACTGAAAGAAATAGAAAATGCATGAAAAACGAGGCTAAAAAAATCGGCTAAGCATAGAAAACCTCTAATGCATGTCACTGCTTGGATTAACAGAGCAGTGATTCGGGCCAGTTATGAAAATCGGGTTGGGGTGTTGAACATAGCTCGTCTAGCCGAAGTACTACCAATCTCTAAAGCCTAGTCACGAAGAAACTCTCGCCCTTCAACAGGAACAACCGCATCGTTTATCTTAATGAAGAAATAACGCCTTTTCCAGTCCTAGCCTTTACCCTTAGTCGCAGTGATCAATGTGTACTTCGGTCTAATCCTCACATAGAAGAACACAGAGTGAAAATTGATTGGGCGATCTTTGATCTTGACAGCTTTGTACACCTTATGAACGGTAATAATAAGTTCCAAGAATTCGATGGAGATATCTATCCCTATCTCACTACCTAGAACCAAGATACCAACGATGTTCCTTATAGCCGCAGTAGAGAGTTAGTGAAATCGCCATACGTCGGCGAACACAAAACAAAATTAAGAGCTTCGGGAGGGGGAACCACAATTTTGCTAACAAGAAGTAATCTTCAAAAACGGTGAAGTATCCTTCAGGTACCGACCACAACTATTCAAAAACCTACAGAACCCTAGGGTCGTCTATGCCGCACGAAACGGACAAAGCGGCAAAATACGCGTGAGACGTCTTTGATGTTCCAGACCCTGTGTAATAATCCCCTTCTTCAACATCAACATCTACATTCCATGGCGCCTTGTCGAAAGGACCCGATAGAATCACCGGAAGAATAAACTCATCGACATCCCTCACACCCAGAGCCTCAGCATTCTCCACAGGGAAGAGAGCGTCGAGCTCTGCGTCATCCTCATCGCGAAGGTGAGGAATATCAAAATTTTTGGACCTAGTCGTCAACCCCATTTTGTTGGACATCACTTCTTCCGTTACTGTTATGCTCAAATCTCTGCCGGACATTACACGCTGGTTCACTAGAAAAATGGAGATGCGGCAGTGCAGGGTAATCGATGGTGCAACAATCCCGGTAAAAAACGAAAGAACAAAAAATATAGAGAGAGAGAATCTAGAGGGAAGGGATAAATAAATACCTGAGTAAGCGGAGGAAAAGAATGAGAGCATAAAAGGGTGACAAGCCCTTATAAGGGATGACATGGAAACCGAAAGGTCACCAAAAAGTGGAAACGCCTCGTTTCCCATGTCCATGTGGCAATCATTTATTTATCGATCCCGCAGCGTGAGTCATCGCCTCGTCGAAACAAAACAAAAAGGACTCTTCAGCGCCTCGACGTTAATTTAAGCCGATATAGCCTTATCGTCGACCTGGGGGATGGGGGGGGGGGTAACTGTTTGGCATGGGTTAGCACCCTGGTCGAGGCTTACTCGAGATCCCATTTTTTATCCAAACCCAGCGACCCATGATCGACCGGGTGGTACTCAAAATGAAAACACGCGGACCTAAAAGGGTATCGTTCGTTCCAGATCAAAACTCAGAAATACTTACTATAAATGGAAGACATCTAGCTAAAGAAAAGGGGGCTCAGAGAGGGAAAAAGAGACAAGACGGAATGGTAACAACGATTACCAAAGATCGATAGTGATATCGACAAAGTGCCCACTCGAAGACAGCCTCATCTATCAACCGAAGATAGCCTCGTCTACCAACTAAAGACAACCTCCTCCATCAACTGACGACAGCCTCGTCCATCAATTGAAGACAACATCGTCTATCAACTAAAGACAGCCGTATCTATCAACTAAAGACAGCCTCGTCCATCAACTGAAGATAGCCTCGTTCATCAACTGAAGATAGCCTCGTCAACCAATTCAAGACAACCTCGTCTATCAACGGAAGACAGCCTCGTCTACCAACGGAAGACAACCTCGGCCACCAATTGAAGATAGCCTTGTCCATCAACTGGAGACAGCCTCGTCCATCAACCAAAGAATCCTTAAGCATCTCAAATCCAATTAATTTCGAAGAGAGTACTGAGATTAGAGTGTACCTTCAAGACAATACATCTGCAACTACATTGTCCTTACCTTTCTTATACTTTATGACATAGGGGAAGTTTCTATGAACTCCATCTAGCGACCATGTCTTTTTTTGAGATTTTGTTGTCCCTTGAGATGTTTCAAAGAATCATGTTCGATGTGGATGATAAACTCTTTTGGCCATAGATAATGCTACCACGTCTGGAGAGCTCAGACAAGTGCATAGAGTTCCTTGTCATAGGTGGGATAATTCAGAGTGGATCCACCTAGATTCTCGCTAATGCAGGCCATGAGTTTCTTGTCTTGAGTCAAGACTGCACCTATTCCTACACCAGAAGCATCACATTCAATCTCAAAAGTCTTAAGAAATTCAGGTAAGGTTAGTAAGGGAGATTTTTATAAGCTTTTCTTTCAAGGCTTGGAAACCCTTTTCTTGTGCATCTCCCCACTTGAACCCAACATCATTCTATTACTTCAGTTAAAGGCGCGGATATTGTGATGATGTCTCAAAAAACCGCATGTAAAACCCGGCCAGGCCGTGAAAGCTTCGGACTTCGCCTACTTTCTTCAAACTCGGCCAATCTTTAATGCATGTGAAACTCGGCAAGGCCGTGAAAGATTTGGAATTCGCCTACATTCCTCATCCAACTTTACACCATCTACACGAACTACAAAACCTAAGAAAATAACCTCATTAGTACAGAAGGAGCACTTGGATCGATTAGCAAACAAGTTCTCGGCCCGTAAAACATCAAAAATAGATTTAATTTAAAGTGCTCTGCCAAATTCTTGCTATAGATGAGGATATCATTGAAGTAAACCACCACAAATACTCTGATGAAAGCCCTTAAAACGTGATTCATGAGGCAACTTTCTCCCTCTCCTTTAACTTCATTTGGATATGATCTTGGTAGATCTCACTTGGCGTGAGTGGCAGGAGAGTGATCTTATGGCCATTATCTTCGAATGTATGCTTGTTGGTGAAACCGTCATGTATCACCTTGCGGTCAGATTGTCATGCTCTTCCCAAGAGAATGTGGCTTGATCCCATTGACAAGACGTCACATAAGACTTTGTCTTCATATTGTTCGATTGTAAGTGTGATCTTGACTTGATGGGTCACGGTCAAAGCTCCTACATTTTTGAGCCACTAAATATTGTAAGGATTTGGGTGTGGAATGGTCTCAAGATTAAGCTTATGATCCATGACTTTGCTTGCAGCATTGGTGCAACTACCACCATCTATGATGAGACTACATAATTTGGCTTTGACGAAGCATCTAGTGTGGAAAAGATTTTCCCTCTGGCACGTTTCTTCAAGTTGGTTCTGAACACTAAGTGTTCTTCTTGCCACAAAAATCTCTCCCATGATAGCTGCTTCCTCTTCTTCTTCTTGATAAGAATCAGTCTCGGACTCCGCTTGTTGCATGATTTCTCCATTGTCTTTTAGTAGAAACACCTTCTTGTTTGGGAAATCTTTGGAGTAGTGACCCATTCCTTGACATCTGAAGCACTGAGTGTTGGTTAATGAAGTTCCACTCCTTGGTTTAAAACCGGCCTTAACCTCTTCCTTAGTCAAGGTAATGGTTGGCTTGGTGTCCTTGGAGACATTCGGCTTGTTGGAGAAGTCTTTTGGCTTGGTAGTAATCGGCACAAAACTAGGCTTGGTATATCGCCTTTTTTCTAGGCCTCAATAAACTCGGCCTTGTGCACCATCTCATCAATATCGCCAAAGCTTTGAAGCTCTAGCTTGTATTGGATTTCATTGTTGAGCCCACCTAAGAATTTCTACATCACCATGTCATCTCCTTCTCTTAAATCAGCTTGGATCAAAAGTGTTTTAAGCTCTTGATGATAGTCTCGGACAAACTTGGTTCCTTGCGCTAATCCCCTTAGCTTGCTGAGAATCTCTCTTTGGTAATAAGCCGGAACAAACTTTTTTCTCATTCGGACCAGGAGTTGGTCCCATGATGAGATAGGCGGCTCATGTAGACGAGCCCTTGTGAGGCCTATTTTTTCTCACCAAAGTAATGCATAGTCAATAAATTAAAAAACAATGATTTTGACCTTATTTATTTCATAAGTTCCTTGACATAAGAAGTTGGACTCCATCTTCATTTCTTAGTCAAGATAAGCTTCAGGATTGTTTTTTCTATAGAAGGCTGAAAACTTGATCTTGATATGCTTGAGTTGTTGATAAGATGGATCTCCATGCTCTCGGCCTCTAGCTCTAATTGTGCTTCCACGGCTATGATCTGAAGCGTCTTTATCTTCATATTACTCATTATCAGTATCTATGAAGATACGATGTCCACTAATGTGCTCTTCTCTTTGGTGTGGACGTTCTTGATGTATTTCACTCTATCCAAACTAGTTGGATTTCTTCATTGGTTAAAAGCAGTCTTTCGGCCTCCTCCCGTGTTTCGGTTAGGCTTCAACTTAAGCTTGGCTCCATTAGGTGTTAGATCTCTCTTTGGTCTCCTAGAAGATGCTCCAATATGTTCTTTTTTTTTTAGCCATGCGTATAGCTTGGGAAGGAGTTGAAGTATGAGAAGACTCATCTTCGTTTGAGCTATGATCTTTTAAAAGATCTCTCATCTTGGTTCAACCTTCTCACTGAGCTGATCAATTTGTTGAGTGAGTTGGGCTGCTTTAGCTTGGATAGACTCCTTGATTTACTGAGTCATCATGCAATTTAAGTCTTTTATTGCCTCGGCTGAAAGCTCTATGGTACTTGGAATACAAAAAGCTCCTCATAGTAATTTGTTCAAAAATTACAAACCAAAAACATGCATATGGAAGATTTTATTTCAATGATAGGAAGTCTCAATTATCTAGGCGATCTAAAGACTAATACAACTAAAACTTAAGCACTGGAAAGGTTTCCTGGGAAAGCACGATGATGCAGCTACATAAACGTGGCCCGATAAACCCGACTGGATTAATCGGCTAGAACTAGACGATACGGATGATACGGCTAGCTGAGCCTGGCCCAGTTTCTTGGCCCGATGATGCAGCGACTGGACGAGGCGGAAAGATAATGAGGCATAGCGATATTTTCAAAATGATGGCTCGATGTAATGATGCAATGAAGGCAAACGACTCAACCAAGATGCGATTTCTTGAGCTGATGGTTTGTAGAGTTTCTTGTTAGATTAACAATTATAAGAAACTCATATTTCTCAAATCAACGAGTGAACAATTCGCACACACAAAAGCGTTCTTCAATAATCATTCACTTCCCTCCAAAGAAAATAGGGGTTGAGCCTTAATAGGCGACAGGGGCAAAAACTCCTTAGGGCACACGACAAGCCCAAAACAACATGTAGTCTTTAAATAAAAACAACAAGACGTCTAAAAATACAGAAACAACAAAGCGTTTATTAGTGTCTAAGACACTTGGACGAGGTAACTATTCTGAATAGCTTAGGCGTAGTGATGTGGTTTTCTTGTTACAAACCTTAATGGATAACCTCCTCCTACCAAATCTCCACCAAGGAAAAGAGTACCGAACCCTATCACTTAGCTACTCATTCATAGTTACCTGGTTCTTTGGTTTGGCTGGAGATGAATACGTTGAACACATCCATGGGAGCTTTGGAATCCGCATGGATCATTGTATGGATCTTCTTGGCTAGTTCATTTGCTTTGGATCGCGTGATCCTTCCTTCTGGCTCAGCATTTGACTCTTTCTCTTCAGAGCTGGCCACGATCATATCACATAATCCATAATATACTACCCATAGCTCTACAAGTGCCGCAAAGCAAATACCAATGTTAAGAGCGAATCCTCCCAACCAGACTCCACTTGAGTCCTTAATCACTCCACCCGCTGCCGCCCCCGGCCCCCGGGTTACCTTTAGAAGCTCCATCAGTTTTAACTTTCTTCCAACCAATTCACGGCTTCTCCTAGTGTACAGATAATCACAAAACTCTGGCATTCGTCCCTCTTGTCTTCGTGAGATTATGTAATGTAATTGTTTCAATAGCTAAGCTACATAGAAAACTTACACAATCCCTGCACTTTCCAAAAACACCAAAAACATACCCATGACATCATTTCCACACCCACCAAACAATAATCGCAAATAAAGAAGCCTAGGCATCTCCTCTAAGATTCTCAAACATACATTCAAGTAAATACATACGAATCAAAGAAACCTATTTTTAGGAACCAACCGAGTCAAAATTCATTTTGTTGGTGTCGAAATGCCCCCCCCTCCCCACAGCAGGATTCCGCCTCGTTTACGGCATTGTGAGGCATGTTACTCGGTACATGTTTACCTCATAAGGGACTTAGTGAGAAGATATTCCGCCTGGGTACATTTAAGGAGCGTTTGAATACCAACGCGTGACATTACTCAGGGCGACCAAAGGCAACCTGAGCAGGAAAGGTCCGAGTCTCAACCGTCCTGAATTTCCTGGGATAAGCCAAAGATCATGGGATCGTGTTTAGTTGCGCTCAATGAGAATATCAGAAAAATGACCCAAAATATCTGGAAGCCTCAGTAGGAATCAGAAAAAAACATGAGGGGTATAAATAGATAAATCATAAGAGAAGGATGGATTATTCCTTAGTTTTTCTACTTTTAATTGAGCATTCTTGTAGACGATTCTAAGCATTTTTTCTGAACAAAAAGATCTTTGATTAATAAAAATTCTCTTTTCTTGCAAATTTGTGTTGTTATTATTCCTTATTAAGACAAAAATTGACAATTCCTCAGAAATAATCTGATAAATTTACTTTGTGGATTCTAGCATCCACAAATTGACACCGTCTGTTGGGAGTTTCAATATTTTCTAAAGCAAGAGGAACACCGCAACTAGACCATCTCTGTCATGGCCGAAGGACTACCATCACAACCAGAAAGTTATACCAGCACAGTCCAAGCATTTCGCCAGTCCGTGCAATCCATGTCCGAGAGGCTGGAAATGCAAGACACTTTAAATCAATCCCTCCTCGGTCGAATCGACAAAATGGCGAAAGAATTTTCATAGCAAACCAAGGCGATCACCAAACGCCTCTAACAAACAAACTCAACACGTCGACGATCGCTCAAGACTTCAGCTCAAAGGTACCCCATGTCCAAGGAACATTTCAGGATATTGATGTTCACCCCAACCTCGAAATCAGTCAGGATCCACGCACACCGCTCTGACATCGCAGATGTCCTGCCAAATACTAACTCCCGAGAAGAAAAATCTACTCCGAAGGACAACTAGTCTCAAGACAAACCCAAACAATTAAACCACACTGAAGACGCCAAGGACCCTAAGATGACCGAGACCGTATAGACCTATCTAGGGACTCAAACGAAGGGTCCGCCGAATACGAGGAGGACTACCATAACCCATCTTTCCAGCCAGACATGCGACCTTAGCCTTCGATTTGGGAGATCCAAGAGATGAAAAATTCTCTTTAAGAGGTTGTCCGACAAATGAACTCTAAGGTTCACCAGGCGATCAGTTCAGCTCTCAAGCTGTACTGACTGATGGAGGAGATGCTCCGAAGCCCATATGCCTTACACATAAAAACGCCAAAGTACGAAACCCTGGGAAAATAAAAATCCTTTTTTTATGACGAGAAAAAAACCCGAGTGCGTACATGACTGCCTTCCGCATAGCGGTGGGCCGAGGGAAATTTGATGAACACGAAAAGGACGTTGGATACTATCAACTCTTTTCAGTGAACACTTCCAAGGACCAGCATTCACATGGTTCTCCTGACTACCTGAGGGCTTAATCCACAACTTCAACCAAATGACTTTGATTTTTTGAAACATTACTCGGTCTACACTGAGAGAGATATCTCAAACTGCTAACATGTGGAGTATGACTTAGGGGCCCAACGAACCCCTCCAAAAATTCATTGACCGAGTCAAAAAGATGATATCTTGACTGATGGTAACTGATGACGCTGCCATTTCCGCCCTTAAGAATACAGTTTGGGGCGAGTCAGAATTCCGAAAGGATTTGATCCAAAACCTCCCGGCGACTATTGACAACTCACTACACAAGGGAAAGGTTTTCGCATGAATAAAGGAAGACATAATCGAAATGCAGAAGAGAAGTAGGGAGAAAAATTCGGCACCTCAGTCGGGTGCCTCAAGACATCCTCCCCCAACAGGAACCAAAACTTCTACACCGGAAGACCCAAAAGCGATATGTGGAACCAGTGGAAATGGTATGAGGAGCAAGGAAGTACAAAGAAATATTGTAATTATCACAACCAAGATGGCCATACACCTGAGGAGTGTAGATTTTTATAGTATTTCCTCTTTGCAAAATACAAATCGGGCAAGCTAGTAGAGCCTAGCCAGAATAACGCAACCAACGCCCAACCTGACGCATGGGAACATAACGAGGAAACTAGCCCTTTAAAACGAGTGCTGGAAGAACTGCTGCAGGTTGCCCCAACACCACCATTGAAGAAAAATGATCAACACGATCATGGAAAATCATCAATTCTACTTAAACTCGATTACGTCAATCAAAGCATACGAACGGAAGGTTGCGTCCTACGAGAGATGGAAAACTAAACCCTAAGAGGCCGAAAACCCCATTCTATTTGACGAGTTGGATACAAGAAGCTCGGTAGACCTCATTTTAAAAGAAAATTTAGCCAAGATGGACGTAGACCTATCTTAAATAAAGGGACCTCCTACGCCTTTAACAAGTTTCACGAGTGAAACTGCCATGACGCTTGGGATGATCAAACTGCTCATGTACACAACAGGAGTATCCAGAATGATCGAGTTCGTGGTGATGGATCATTTGATGATATACAATGCTATCTTGGAAACACCTTCGATAAACATTATGAAGGCGGTGCGTCCACCTATTACTAGTGTGTCAAGTTTTATACCAAAGGAAACTAGAGATCAATCCGAGCCTGCTATTAGTTGAACTCCAGTTACTTAGCTGAATTCCATCTTAGGAAGAAAACTTTATAGCAACTACAGATGGGGGGGGGGACCAACCACCCCAGAAATGCTTAGCTCTAAAGAACCTAAGCTCAACAACATAACGCAATATTGTATCGACCCGGGTTTCCCATAAAGCCACATCAGGATAGGATTGAAACTATGAAAATACATAAAAGAAGACCTGATGGCCTTCCTCAAAGAGAAAAAGCATACTTTCGCGTGGAGCACCACTAACATGCGGTCATAAGCTTAGACATAATTTTTCACGATCTAAATACAGACCCAATCTACAAACTAGTGAAACAAAAGAAATACAAGTTTGGAGCTGAACAAGCTCAGGCAGTTCGCGACGAGGTAGAAAAATTGTTGGGTGCGGGATCCATTATGAAAGTAAAGTATCCTGACTGGCTGGCAAACCCCACGGTAGTCAAGAAAAAGAACGGGAAGTGGAGAGTCTGCATGGACTTCATTTACTTAAACAAAGCATGTCCAAAAGACATCTTCCCACTGCCAAACATAGACCAACTAGTCGAGGCCACAACAGCTTATAAGCTTCTCTCATTCATGGACGCCTTCTCCGACTACAACCAAATATCAATGCATCCTAACAAAAAAGAAAAAATAACATTCGTCGCCGCTAGGAGCATATATTGTTATAAGGTGATGCCATTTGGCTTGAAGAACGCTGGGGCAACCTATCAGTGTTTAGTCAACAAGACTCAAAGGAAATAAGTAGTTCGTTTGGAACGAAGAGTGCGAACAATCATTCAAGGAACTGAAGATACTTAATGACACCCCCTGTCCTATCCAAGCCGCAAAAAGGAAAAGCCCTATTTCTATACATAGAAGTATCAACGCATGCGATCGCTCAGTCTTAGTACAAGAAGAACTCGACAACAAAAAGACGATATTCTACCTTAGTAAGATCTTGGAAATGTAGAAACGAGGTACCCGATAATAGAAAAATTACACTTGGCAGTAATTGATGACTCTGAATTTTCACAGTTTTTACTTAACAATTTGCATCGATTCTGAGGTCTAAAAACGTGCATACATCACATTTATGGTTGATTTCACTAAGTTTAGTGTTTTAGGACTTTTGCATTACAATTTGCATATGCACGCATTTTGAAGGTTTTTCAGGACTTTCAGGTATTTTTGGGAAGGATTTGAGAAATTTTGGAAAAACAGCACTTGACATTGGAATGGACACAACACTCAACTGTGGAATGGACACATCACTCAACTGTGGAATGGACACATCACTCAACTGTGGAATGGACACAACACTCAATCGTGGAATGGACACAGCACTCAACTGTGGAATGGACACAGCACTCAACTGTGGAATGGACACATCACTCAACTGTGGAATGGACTGAATTTACCTCCAAGCAGCTACAGGATCGATCCCAACTCAAAGCAGGATCGATCCCAACTCAAAGCAGGATCGATCCCAAGCAACTCTGCAGCGAAACGAGATCGATCCCACTCAGCAGTCTCAGGATCGATATCAAATCAGTGCAGATCGATCTCAGCTCACTCGAGATCGATCCTGCAACGAACCTGGATCGATCCCAGGCAGTCCTGCAACGAACCTGGAT